>JAUPTC010000013.1:7773822-7817368 GCA_030762895.1 Sophora flavescens
GCCCAACTTGACATTTTAGGTGGTATAGGACCTAACTGGGCCAATTTGTGCTTCTTTGGTCCTATTGGACCCCAAATGGACTTGTTTGATCCTAATAGAGCCCAACTGGACATTTTAGGTCATATAGGACCTAACTGGGCCAATTTGTACTTCTTTGGTCCTAATGGAGGCCAAATGGACTTGTTTGATCCTAATAGAGCCCAAATGGACTTTTTAGGTCACATAGGGCCTAACTGGGCCAATTTTCACTTATTTGGTCCTATTGGTGCCCAAATGGACTTGTTTGATCTTAATAGAGCCAAAATCCACTTTTTAGGTCATATAGGACCTAACTGGGGCAATTTGTACTTCTTTGGTCCTATTGGAGCCCAAATGGACTTGTTTGATCCTAATAGTGCCAAAATGAACTTTTTAGGTCTTAAAGGACCTAACAGGGCCAATTTGTACTTCTTTGGTCCTAATGGAGCCCAAATGGACTTGTTTGACCCTAATAGAGCCCAAATGGACTTGTTTGATCCTAATAGACCTAAAAAGTGCATTTTGGCTCTATTAGGATCAAACAAGTGCATTTGGGCTCCATTAGGACCAAAGAAATATAAATTGGCCCAGTTAGGTCCTTTATGACCTAACAAGTCCATATGGGCTCTATTAGGATCAAACAAGTCCATTGGGGCTCTATTAGGATCAAACAAGTACATTTGGCCTCCATTAGGACCAAAGAAGTACAAATTGGCCCTGTTAGGTCCTTTAAGACCTAAAAAGTTCATTTTGGCACTATTAGGATCAAACAAGTCCATTTGGGCTCCAATAGGACCAAAGAAGTACAAATTGGCCCAGTTAGGTCCTATATGACCTAAAAAGTGCATTTTGGCTCTATTAGGATCAAACAAGTCCATTTGGGCTCCAATAGGACCCAAGAAGTACAAATTGGCCCAGTTAGGTCCTATATGGCCTAAAATGTCCAGTTGGGATCTATTAGGATCAAACAAGTCCATTTGGGCTCCAAGTACATCTTTGGTCCAAATGGAGGCCAAATGGACTTGTTTGATCCTAATAGAGCCAAAATGCACTTTTTAGGTCGTATAGGACCTAATTGGGCCAATTTGTACTTCTTTGGTCCTATGGGAGCCCAAATGGACTTGTTTGACCCTAATAGAGCCCAAATGGACTTGTTTGATCCTAATAGAGCCCAAATGGAATTGTTAGGTCATAAAGGACCTAACTGGGCCAATTTGTACTTCTTTGGTCCTAATGGAGCCAAAATGGACTTCTTTGATCCTAATAGAGCCCAAATGGAATTTTTAGGTCATATAGGACCTAATTGGCCCAATTTGTACTTCTTTTGTCCTACTGGGGGCTAAATGGACTTGTATGATCCAAATGGAGGCCAAATGGACTTGTTTGATCCTAATAGAGCCAAAATGCACTTTTTAGGTCGTATAGGACCTAATTGGGCCAATTTGTACTTCTTTGGTCCTATGGGAGCCCAAATGGACTTGTTTGACCCTAATAGAGCCCAAATGGACTTGTTTGATCCTAATAGAGCCCAAATGGAATTGTTAGGTCATAAAGGACCTAACTGGGCCAATTTGTACTTCTTTGGTCCTAATGGAGCCAAAATGGACTTATTTGATCGTAATAGAGCCCAAATGGAATTTTTAGGTCATATAGGACCTAATTGGCCCAATTTGTACTTCTTTTGTCCTACTGGGGGCTAAATGGACTTGTATGATCCTAATAGAGCCCCAATGGACTTGTTTGATCCTAATAGAGCCCAAATGGACTTTTTAGGTCATATAGGACCTAACTGGGCCAATTTGTACTTCTTTGGTCCTATTGGAGCCTAAATGGACTTGTTTGATCCTAATTTAGCCCAAATGGACATGTTTGATCCTAATAGAGCCCAAATGGACTTGTTAGGTCATATAGGACCTAACTTTGCCAATTTGTACTTCTTTGGTCCTAATGGAGCCCAAATGGACTAGTTTGACCCTAATAGAGCCCAAATGGACTTGTTTGATCCTAATAGAGCCCAAATGGACTTGTTAGGTCATAAAGGACCTAACTGTGCCAATTTGTACTTCTTTGGTCCTATTAGATCCCAAATGGACTTTTTAGGTCATATAGGTCCTAATTGGCTCTATTTATACTTCTTTGGTCCTAATGGAGGCCAAATGGACTTGTTTGATCCTAATAGAGCCCCAATGGACTTGTCTGATCCTAATAGAGCCCATATGGACTTGTTAGGTCATAAAGGACCTAACTGGGCCAATTTGTACTTCTTTGGTCCTAATGGAGCCCAAACGGACCTGTTTGATCCTAATAGAGCCAAAATGGACTTTTTAGGTCATAAAGGACCTAACTGGGCCAATTTGTACTTCTTTGGTCCTATTGGAGCCCAAATGGACTTGTTTGATCATAGTAGAGCCCAACTGGACATTTTAGGTCAAATAGGACCTAACTGGCCCAATTTGTTCATCTTTGGTCCTATTGGAGCCCCAATGGACTTGTTTGATCCTAATAGAGCCCAAATGGACTTTTTAGGTCATATAGGACCTAACTGGGCCAATTTGTACTTCTTTGGTCCTAATGGAGCCCAAATGGACTTGTTTGACCCTAATAGAGCCCAAATGGACTTGTTTGATCCTAATAGAGCCCAAATGGACCTGTTAGGTCATAAAGGCCCTAACTGGGCCAAAAATTTACTTCTTTGGTCCTATTGGAGCCCAAACGAACTTGTTTGATCCTAGTAGAGCCCAGATGGACTTGTTAGGTCATAAAGGACCTAACTGGGCGAATTTGTACTTCTTTGGTCCTAATGGAGCCCAAATGGACTTGTTTAGGTCATATAGGACCTAAATGGGCTAATTTGTACTTCTTTGGTCCTATTGGAGCCCAAATGGACTTGTTTGTTCCTAATAGAGCCAAAATGCACTTTTTAGGTCATACAGGACCTAACTGGGCCAATTTGTACTTCTTTGGTCCTATTGGAGCCCAAATGGACTTGTTTGATCCTAATAGAGCCTAAATGGACTTGTTAGGTCATAAAGGACGTAACTGTGCCAATATGTACTTCTTTGGTCCTATTGGAGCCCAAATGGACTTTTTAGGTCATATAGGACCTAAGTGGGCCAATTTGTACTTCTTTGGTCCTAATGGAGCCCAAATGGACTTGTTTGATCCTAATAGAGCCCAAACTGACTTTTTAGGTCATATAGGACCTATTTGGGCCAATTTGTACTTCTTTGGTCCTATTGGAGCCCAAATGGACTTGTTTGATACTAATAGAGCCAAGAGGCACTTTTTAGGTCATATAGGACCTAACTAGGCCAATTTGTACTTCTTTGGTCCTATTGGAGCCCAAATGGACTTGTTTGATCCTAATAGAGCCAAAATGAACTTTTCAGGTCATAAAGGACCTAACTGGGCCAATTTGTACTTCTTTGGTCCTATTGGAGCCCAAATGGACTTGTTTGATCCTAGTAGAGCCCAACTGGACATTTTAGGTCAAATACGACCTAACTGGCCCAATTTGTTCATCTTTGGTCCTATTGGAGCCCCAATGGACTTGTTTGATCCTAATAGAGCCCAAATGGACTTTTTAGGTCATATAAGACCTAACTGGGCCAATTTGTACTTCTTTGGTCCTAATGGAGCCCAAATGGACTTGTTTGACCCTAATAGAGCCCAAATGGACTTGTTTGATCCTAATAGAGCCCAAATGGACCTGTTAGGTCATAAAGGCCCTAACTGGGCCAAAAATTTACTTCTTTGGTCCTATTGGAGCCCAAACGAACTTGTTTGATCCTAGTAGAGCCCAGATGGACTTGTTAGGTCATAAAGGACCTAACTGGGCGAATTTGTACTTCTTTGGTCCTAATGGAGCCCAAATGGACTTGTTTAGGTCATATAGGACCTAAATGGGCTAATTTGTACTTCTTTGGTCCTATTGGAGCCCAAATGGACTTGTTTGTTCCTAATAGAGCCAAAATGCACTTTTTAGGTCATACAGGACCTAACTGGGCCAATTTGTACTTCTTTGGTCCTATTGGAGCCCAAATGGACTTGTTTGATCCTAATAGAGCCTAAATGGACTTGTTAGGTCATAAAGGACGTAACTGTGCCAATATGTACTTCTTTGGTCCTATTGGAGCCCAAATGGACTTTTTAGGTCATATAGGACCTAAGTGGGCCAATTTGTACTTCTTTGGTCCTAATGGAGCCCAAATGGACTTGTTTGATCCTAATAGAGCCCAAACTGACTTTTTAGGTCATATAGGACCTATTTGGGCCAATTTGTACTTCTTTGGTCCTATTGGAGCCCAAATGGACTTGTTTGATACTAATAGAGCCAAGAGGCACTTTTTAGGTCATATAGGACCTAACTAGGCCAATTTGTACTTCTTTGGTCCTATTGGAGCCCAAATGGACTTGTTTGATCCTAATAGAGCCCAAATGGACTTTTTAGGTCATATAGGACCTAACTGGGCCAATTTGTACTTCTTTGGTCCTAATGGAGCCCAAATGGACTTGTTTGACCCTAATAGAGCCCAAATCGACTTGTTTGATCCTAATAGATCCCAAATGGACTTGTTTGGTCATAAAGGACTTAACTATGCCAATTTGTACTTCTTTGGTCCTATTGGAGCCCAAATGGACTTGTTTGATCCTAATAGAGCCCAAGTGGACTTTTTTGGTCTTATAGGTCCTAATTGGGCCAATTTGTACTTCTTTGTTCCTATTGGAGCCCAAATGGACTTGTTTGACCCTAATAGAGCCCAAATGGACTTGATCCTAATAGATCCCAAATAGACTTGTTAGGTCATAAAGGACTTCACTGTGCCAATTTGTACATCTTTGGTCCTATTGGAGCCCAAATGGACTTGTTTAATCCTAATAGAGCCCAAATGGACGTTTTAGGTCTTATAGGTTCTAATTGGGCCAATTTGTACTTCTTTGTTCCTATTAGAGCCCAAATGGACTTGTTTGACCCTAATAGAGCCCAAATGGACTTGATTGATCCTAATAAATCCCAAATAGACTTGTTAGGTCATAAAGGACTTCACTGTGCCAATTTGTACATCTTTGGTCCTATTGGAGCCCAAATGGACTTGTTTGATCCTAATAGAGCCCAAATGGACGTTTTAGGTCATATAGGACCTAACTGGACCAATTTGTACTTCTTTGGTCCTATTGGAGCCCAAATGGACTTGTTTGATCCTAATAGAGCCCAAATGGAATTGTTAGGTCATAAAGGACCTAACTGGGCCAATTTATACTTCTTTGGTCCTAATGGAGCCAAAATGGACTTCTTTGATCCTAATAGAGCCCAAATGGAATTTTTAGGTCATATAGGACCTAATTGGCCCAATTTGTACTTCTTTTGTCCTACTGGGGGCCAAATGGACTTGTATGATCCTAATAGAGCCCCAATGGACTTGTTTGATCCTTGTTTGGCCCAGTTAGATCCTATATGACCTAAAAAGTGCATTTTGGCTCTATTAGGATCAAAAGTTTATTTGCTTAATAGGACCAAAGAAGTACAAATTGGTCCAGTTAGGTCCTATATGACCTAAAACGTCCATTTGGGCTCTATTAGGATCAAAGAAGTCCATTTTGGCTCCATTAGGACCAAAGAAGTATAAATTGGCCCAGTTAGGTCCTTTATGACCTAACAATTCCATTTTGGCTCTATTAGGATCAAACAAGTCCATTTGGGCTCTATTAGGGTCAAACAAGTCCATTTGGGCTCCCATAGGACCAAAGAAGTACAAATTGGCCCAATTAGGTCCTATACGACCTAAAAAGTGCATTTTGGCTCTATTAGGATCAAACAAGTCCATTTGGCCTCCATTTGGACCAAAGATGTACTTGGAGCCCAAATGGACTTGTTTGATCCTAATAGATCCCAACTGGACATTTTAGGTCATATAGGACCTAAATGGGCCAATTTGTACTTCTTTGGTCCTATTGGAGCCCAAATGGACTTGTTTGATCCTAATAGAGCCAAAATGCACTTTTTAGGTCATATAGGACCTAACTGGGCCAATTTGTACTTCTTTGGTCCTATTGGAGCCCAAATGGACTTGTTTGATCCTAATAGTGCCAAAATGAACTTTTTAGGTCTTAAAGGACCTAACAGGGCCAATTTGTACTTCTTTGGTCCTAATGGAGGCCAAATGTACTTGTTTGATCCTAATAGAGCCCCAATGGACTTGTTTGATCCTAATAGAGCCCATATGGACTTGTTAGGTCATAAAGGACCTAACTGGGCCAATTTATATTTCTTTGGTCCTAATGGAGCCCAAATGCACTTGTTTGATCCTAATAGAGCCCAAATGGACGTTTTAAGTCATATAGGACCTAACTGGACCAATTTGTACTTCTTTGGTCCTATTGGAGCCAAAATGGACTTGTTTGATCCTAATAGAGCCAAAATGCACTTTTTAGGTCATATAGGATCTAACTGGGCCAATTTGTATTTCTTTGGTCCTATTGGAGCCCAAATGGACTTGTTTGATCCTAATAGAACTCAAATGGACTTTTTAGGTCCTATAGGATCTAATTGGGCCAATTTGTACTTCTTTGGTCGTATTGGAGCCCAAATGGACTTGTTTGATCCTAATAGAGCCAAAATGGACTTGTTAGGTCATAAAGGACCAAACAGGGCCAATTTGTTCTTCTTTGGTCCTATTGGAGCCCAAATGGACTTGTTTAATCCTAATAGAGCCAAAATGCACTTTTTAGGTCATATAGGATCTAATTGTGCCAATTTGTATTTCTTGGGTCCTATTGGAGCCCAAATGGACTTGTTTGATCGTAATTGAGCCAAAATGCACTTTTTAGGTCATATAGGACCTAACTGGGCCAATTTGTACTTCGTTGGTCTTATTGGAGCCCAAATGGACTAGTTTGTTTCTAATAGAGCCAAAATGCACTTTTTAGGTCATATAGGACCTAACTGGGCCATTTTGTACTTCTTTGGTCCTATTGGAGTCCAAATGTACTTGTTTAATCCTAATAGAGCCCAAATGGACTTGTTAGGTCATAAAGGACCTAACTGTGCCAATATGTACTTCTTTGGTCCTATTGGAGCCCAAATGGACTTTTTAGGTCATATAGGACCGAATTGGGCCAATTTGTACTTCTTTGGTCCTAATGGAGGCCAAATGGACTTGTTTGGCCCAAGGGAGTCATGGGTTAACCATGGGATCATGGCAAGTCCTTTATGCACTTTTTATGTCATATAGGACCTAACTGGGACAATTTGTATTTCTTTGGTCCTATTGGAGCCAAAATGGACTTGTTTGAACCTAATAGAGCCTAAATGGACTTTTTACGTCATATAGGACCTAACTGGGCCAATTTGTACTTCTTTGGTCCTATTGGAGCCCAAATGGACTTGTTTGAACCTAATTTCGCCCAAATGGACATTTTTTGATCCTAATAGAGCCCAAATGGACTTGTTAGGTCATAAAGGACCTAACGGGACCAATTTGTAGTTCTTTGGTCTTATTGGAGCCCAAATGGACTTGTTTGATCCTAATTGAGCCCAAATGGACTTTTTAGGTCATATAGGACCTCACTGGGCCAATTTGTACTTCTTTGGTCCTAATGGATCCCAAATGGACTTGTTTGATCCTAATAGAGCCCAAATGGACTTTTTAGTTCATATAGGACCTAACTGGGCCAATTTGTACTTCTTTGGTCCTAATGGATCCCAAAAGGACTTGTTTGACCCTAATAGAGCCCAAAAGGACTTTTTAGGTCATATAGGAACTAACTGGTCCAATTTGTACTTCTTGGGTCCTATTGGAGCCCAAATGGACTAGTTTGATCATAATAGTGCCCAACTGGACATTTTAGGTCATATAGGACCTAACTGTGCCAATTTGTACTTCTTTGGTCCTATTGGAGCCCAAATGGACTTGTTTGATCCTAATAGAGCCCAAATGGACTTTTTAGGTTATATAGGACCTAATTGGGCCAATTTGTACTTCTTTGGTCCTAATGGAGCCCAAATGGACTTGTTTGACCCTAATAGAGCCCAAATGGACTTGTTTGATCCTAGTTGAGCCCAAACGGACTTGTTAGGTCATAAAGGACCTAACTGGGCCAATTTGTACTTCTTTGGTCCTAATGGAGCCCAAATGGACTTGTTTGACCCTAATGGAGCCCAAATGGACTTGTTTGACCCTAATGGAGCCCAAATGGACTTGTTTGACCCTAATAGAGCCCAAATGGACTTGTTTGAGGACTTTTTAGGTCATATAGGACCTAATTGGGCCAATTTGTACTTCTTTGGTCCTAATGGAGCCCAAATGGACTTGTTTGACCCTAATAGAGCCCAAATGGACTTGTTTGATCCTAGTAGAGCCCAAATGGACTTGTCAGGTCATAAAGGACCTAACAGGGCCAATTTGTACTTCTTTGGTCCTAATGGAGCCCAAATGGACTTGTTTGACCCTAATAGAGCCCAAATGGACTTGTTTGATCCTAATAGAGCCCAAATGGACTTATTTGATCCTAATAGAGCCCAAATGGACATTTTAGGTCATATAGGACCTAACCGGGCCAATTTGTACTTCTTTGGTCCTAATGGAGCCCAAATGGACTTGTTTGATCCTAATAGAGCCCAAATGGACTTTTTAGGTCATATAGGACCCAATTGGGCCAATTTGTACTTCTTTGGTCCTAATGGAGCCCAAATGGACTTGTTTGACCCTAATAGAGCCCAAATGGACTTGTTTGATCCTTGTAGAGCCCAAATGGACTTGTTAGGTCATATAGGACCTAAGTGGGCCAATTTGTACTTCTTTGGTCCTAATGGAGCCCAATTGGACTTGTTTGACCCTAATAGAGTCCAAATGGACTTGTTTGATCCTAATAGTGCGCAAATGGACTTGTTTGATCCTATTGGAGCCCAAATGGACTTGTTTGATCCTAATAGAGCCCAAATGGACTTTTTATGTCATATAAGGCCTAACTGGGCCAATATGTACTTCTTTGGTCCTATTAGTGTCCAAATGGACTTGTTTGATCCTAATAGAGCCCAACTGGACATTTTAGGTCATATATGACCTAACTGGGCCAATTTGTACTTCTTTGGTCCTATTGGAGCCCAAATGGACTTGTTTGTTCCTAGTAGAGCCAAAATGCACTTTTTAGGTCATATAGGACCTAACTGGGCCAATTTGTACTTCTTTGGTCCTATTGGAGCCCAAATGGACTTGTTTGATCATAATAGAGCCCAAATGGACTTGTTAGGTCACAAAGGACCTAATCGGGCAATATGTACTACTTTGGTGCTATTGGAGCCCAAATGGACTTTTTAGGTCATATAGGACCTAATTGGGCCAATTTGTACTTCTTTGGTCCTAATGGAGGCCAAATGGACTTCTTTGGCCCAAGGGAGTTATGGGTTAACCATGGGATCATGGCAAGTCCTTTATGCACTTTTTAGGTCATATAGGACCTAACTGGGACAATTTGTATTTCTTTGGTCCTATTGGAGCCAAAATGGACTTGTTTGAACCTAATAGAGCCCAAATGGTCTTTTTAGGTCATATAGAACCTAACTGGGCCAATTTGTACTTCTTTGGTCCTATTGGAGCCCAAATGGACTTGTTTGAACCTAATATAGCCCAAATGGACTTTTTCGATCCTAATAGAGCCCAAATGGACTTGTTAGGTCATAAAGGACCTAACTGGGACAATTTGTAGCTCTTTGGTCCTATTGGAGCCCAAATGGACTTGTTTGATCCTAATAGAGCCCAAATGGACGTTTTAGGTCATATTGGACCTAACTGGGCCAATTTGTACTTCTTTGGTCCAATTGGAGCCCAAATGGACTTGTTTGATCTAATAGATCCCAACTGGACATTTTAGGTCATATAGGACCAAACTGGGCCAATTTGTACTTTTTTGGTCCTATTGGAGCCCAAATGGACTTGTTTGATCCTAATAGAGCCCAAATAGACTTTTTAGGTCATATAGGACCTAACTGGGCCAATTTGTACTTCTTTGGTCCTATTGGAGCCCAAATGGACTTGTTTGATCCTAATAGAGCCCAACTGGACTTTTTAGGTCATATAAGACCTAACTGGGTCAATTTGTACTTCTTTGGTCCTATTGGAGCCCAAATGGACTTGTTTGATCCTAATAGAGCCCAAATGGACTTTATAGGTCATATAGGACCTAACTGGGCCAATTTGTACTTCTTTGGTCCTAATAGAGCCTAAATGGACTTGTTAGGTCATAGGATCAAACAAGTCCTAATAGAGCCCAAATGGACTTGTTTGATCCTAATAGAGCCCAAGTGGACTTGTTTGGTCATAAAGGACCTAACTGTGCCAATTTGCACTTCTTTGGTCCTAATGGAGCCCAAATGGACTTGTTTGATCCTAATAGAGCCCAAAGGGACTTGTTACGTCATAAAGGACCTAAGTGTGCCAATTTGTACTTCTTTGGTCCTATTGGAGCCCAAATGGACTTGTTTGATCCTAATAGAGCCCAAATGGACTTTTTAGGACATAGAGGACCTAATTGGGCCAATTTGTACTTCTTTGGTCCTAATGGAGCCCAAATGGACTTGTTTGACCCTAATAGAGCCCAAATGGACTTGTTTGATCCTAATAGAGCCCAAATGGACTTGTTAGGTCATAAAGGACCTAACTGGGCCAATTTGTACTTCTTTGGTCCTAATGGAGCCCAAATGGACCTGTTTGATCCTAATAGAGCCCAAATGGACTTTTTAGGTCATATAGGACCTAACTGGGTCAACTTGTACTTTTTTGGGCCTATTGGATCCCAAATGGACTTGTTTGATCCTAATAGAGCCCAAATGGACGTTTTAGGTCATAAAGGACCTAACTGGGCCATTTTGTACTTCTTTGGTCCTAATGGAGCCAAAATGGACTTGTTTGACCCTAATAGAGCCAAAATGCACTTTTTAGGTCATATAGGACCTAACTGGGCCAATTTGTACTTCTTTGGTCCTATTGGAGCTCAAATAGACGTGTTTGATCCTAATAGAGCCAAAATGCACTTTTTAGGTCATATAGGACCTAACTGGGCCAATTTGTACTTCTTTGGTCCTATTGGAACCCAAATGGACTTATTTGTTCCTAATAGAGCCCAAATGGATTTTTTAGGTCATATAGGACCTAACTGGGCCAATTTGTACTTCTTTGGTCCTATTGGTACCCAAATGGACTTGTTTTATCCTAATAGAGCTAAAATGCACTTTTTAGGTCATATAGGACCTATTATGTCAGGTTTCACAAGAATTGTCAAATTAGACCAAAATCAAGGCTAAATTGGGTCCCGAGTTCTCTGGCGCGGAACAGTGCGCAGTCCATGATGTTCCTTCACTTAAATGGGCCTAACTTACTAATCTTAAGCCCAATTAAGGCATATGATACCTTGTTGGAAAGCTTATTCAGAGGCCCTTAATTTGGTCCAGGGTTAGGTCGGGATTAAAAAGCATAAATAGCAGTTTACAGCCGCACAAGCTAGAGAGAGAAGGAAATTAGACAGCTTTTACAATCATTGTTTTTGGTTTTACATTATTGGGTTTAATTGGACCTAATTGCTAAACATAGTTAATTTTCGGATTTTTCACTCATCCCAGTCTTGTTGCCATGCGCAGAGCATAACTAGAGCTACAGATTTCGGATTTTGGTGATCTTGTTGTCCCTAGAAAGATAAGGAAGGGACTTACAATTTCAGGTTCACAAGAATTGTCAAATTATTCCAAAATCAAGGCTAAATTGGGTCCCGAGTACTCTGGCGTGGATCAGTGCACAGTCCATGATATTCCTTCACTTAAATGGGCCTAACTTACTAATCTTAAGCCCAATTAAGGCATATGATACCCTGTTGGAAATCTTATTCAGAGGCCCTTAATTTGGTCTAGGGTTAGGTCGGGATTAAAAAGCATAAATAGCAGTTTAAAGACACACAAACTAGAGAGAGAAGGAAATTAAACAACTTTTACAATCATTGTTTTTGGTTTTACATTATTGGGCTTAATTGCTAAACATTGTTAATTTTCGGACTTTTCACTCTTCCTGACCTTGTTGCCTTGTGCAGAGCATAACTAGAGCTACAGATATCGGATTTTAATGATCTTGCTGTCCCTAGAAAGATAAGGAAGGGACCAACAATTTCAGGTTCACAAGAATTGTCAAATTATTCCAAAATCAAGGCTAAATTGGGTCCCGAGTTCTCTGGGGCGGATCAGTGCGCAGTCCATGATATTCGTTCACTTAAATGGGCCTAACTTACTAATCTTAAGCCCAATTAAGGCATATGATACCTTGTTGGAAAGCTTATTCAGAGGCCCTTAATTTGGTTTAGGGTTAGGTCGGGATTAATAAACAAAAATAGCAGTTTACTGCCGCACAAGCCAGAGAGAGACGGAAATTAGACAACTTTTACAATTATTGTTTTTGCTTTTACATTATTGGGCATAATTGGTAAACATTGTTAATTTTCGGATTTTTCACTCATCCTAGTCTTGTTGCCATGCGCAGAGTATAACTAGAGCTACAGATATCGAATTTTGGTGATCTTGCTGTCCCTAAAAAGATAAGGAAGAGACCTACAATGTCAGGTGTCACAAGAATTGTCAAATTAGACCAAAATCAAGGCTAAATTGGGTCCCGAGTTCTCTGGCGCGGATCAGTGCGCAGTACATAATGTTCCTTCACTTAAATGGGCCTAACTTACTAATCTTAAACCTAATTAAGGCATATGATACCTTGTTGGAAAGCTTATTCAGAGGCCCTTAATTTGTTCTAGGGTTAGGTCTGGATTAAAAAGCATAAATAGCAGTTTACAGCCGCACAAGCTAGATAGAGAAGGAAATTAGACAACTTTTACAATCATTGTTTTTGGTTTTACATTATTGGGCTTAATTGGGCATAACTGCTAAACATTGTTAATTTTCGGATTTTTCACTCTTCCTGACCTTGTTGCCTTGTGCAGAGCATAACTAGAGCTACAGATATCGGATTTTGATGATCTTGCTGTCCCTAGAAAGATAAGGAAGGGACCTACAATTTCAGGTTTTCCAAGAATTGTCAAATTAGGCAAAAATCAAGGCTAAATTGGGTCCTGGGTTCTCTGGCGTGGATCAGTGCGCGGTCCATAATGTTCCTTCACTTAAATGGGCCTAACTTACTCATCTTAAGCCCAATTAAGGCATATGATACCTTGATGGAAAGCTTATTCAGAGGACCTTAATTTGGTCTATGGTTAGGTCATGATTAATAATCATAAATATCAGTTTACAGCCACACAAACCAGAGAGAGACGGAAATTATACAACTTTTTCAATCACTATTTTTGCTTTTACATTATTGGGCTTAATTGCTAAACAAACCAGAGAACTCGGAACCCAATTTAGCCTTGATTTTGGTCTAATTTGACAGTTCTTGTGAATCCTGAAATTGTAGGTCTCTTCCTTATCTTTCTAGGGACAGCAAGATCACAGAAATCCGATATATATAGCTCTAGTATGCTCTGCGCAAGGCAACAAGGTCAGGATGAGTGAAAAATCTGAAAGTTAACAATGTTTAGCAATTAAGCCCAATAATGTAAAAGCAAAAACAACGATTGCAAAAGTTGTCTAATTTCCTTCTCTCTCTGGCTTGTGCAGCTGTAAACTGCTATTTATGGTTATTAATCCTGACCTAACCCTAGACCAAATTAAGGCCCTCTGAATAAGCTTTCCAACAAGGTATCATAAGCCTTAATTGGGCTTAAGATGAGTAAGTTAGGCCCATTTAAGTGAAGGAACATCATGGACTGCGTGCTGATCCACGCCAAAGAAGCCGGGACCTAATTTATCCTTTATTTTTGCCTAATTTGGCAATTCTTGTGAAATCTGAAATTGTAGGACTCTTCCTTATCTTTCTAGGAACAGCAAGATCACCAAAATCCGATATCTGTAGCTCAAGTTATGCTCTACGCAAGGCTACAAGGTCAGGATGAGTGAAAAATCCGAAAATTAACAATGTTTAGCAACTAAGCTCAACTAAGCCCTATAATGTTAAAGCAAAAATAATGATTGTAAAAGTTGTCTAATTTCAGTCTCTCTCTGGCTTGTGCAGCTGTAAACTGCTATTTATGCTTATTAATCATGACCTAACCCTGGACCAAATTAAAGGCCTCTGAATAAGCTTTCCAACATGGTATCATATGTATTAATTGGGCTTAAGATGAGTAAGTTAGGCCCATTTAAGTGAAGGAACATCATGGACTGCGCACTAACCCGCGCCAAAGAACTTGGGACCTCATTTATTCCTGATTTTGGCCTAATTTGACAATTCTTGTGAAACCAGAAATTGTAGGACTCTTCCTTATCTTTCTAGGAACTGCAAGATCACCAAAATTCGATATCTGTAGCACTAGTTATGCTTATTAATCTTGAAATACCCTAGACCAAATTATGGGCCTCTGAATAAGCTTTCCAACAAGGTATCATATGCCTTAATTGGGCTTAAAATGAGTAAGTTATGCCAATTTAAGTGACTGAACATCATGGATCGCGCCGATCGCCGAGAACTCGAGACCCAATTTAGCCTTGATTTTGGCCTAATTTGACAATTCTTGTGAGACCCGAAATTGTAGGTCTCTTCCATATCTTTCTAGGGACGGCAAGATCACCAAAATCCGATATCTGTAGCTCTAGTTATGCTTTGTGCAAGGCAACAAGGTCAGGAAGAGTGAAAAATCCAAAAACTAAAAATGTTTAGCAATTAAGCCCAATAATGTAAAAGCAAAAACAGTGATTGAAAAAGTTGTATAATTTCCGTCTCTCTCAGGTTTGTGCGGCTGTAAACTGCTATTTATGCTTATTAATCCTGACCTAACCATAGACCAAATTAAGGTCCTCTGAATAAGCTTTCCATCAAGGTATCATATGCGTTAATTGGGCTTAAGATGAGTAAGTTAGGCCCATTTCAGTGAAGGAACATTATGGACCGTGCACTGATCCGCGCCAGAGAACTCAGGACCCAATTTAGCCTTTATTTTTGCCTAATTTGACAATTCATGGAAATCCTGAAATTGTAGGACTCTTCCTTATCTTTCTAGGGACAGCAAGATCACCAAAATCTTATATCTGTAGCTCTAGTTATGCTCTGCGCAAGGCTACGAGCGAAAACAACGATTGTAAAAATTGTCTAATTTTCGTCTCTCTCTGGCTTGAGCGGCTGTAAACTGCTATTTATGCTTATTAATACTTACCTAACCCTAGACCAAATTAAGGGCCTCTGAAAAATCTTTCCAACAAGGTATCATATGCGTTAATTGGGTTAAGATGAGTAAGTTAGGCCAATTTAAGTGAAGGAACATCATGGACTGCGCAGAGATCCGTGCCAGAGAACTCAGAACCCAATTTAGCCTTGATTTTGGCCTAATTTGACAGTTCTTGTGAATCCTGAAATTGTAGGTCTCTTCCTTATCTTTCTAGGGACAACAAGATCACAGAAATCCGATATCTGTAGCTCCAGTATGCTCTGCGCAAGGCAACAAGGTCAGGATGAGTGAAAAATCCGAAAGTTAAGAATGTTTAGCAATTAAGCCCAATAATGTAAAAGCAAAAACAACGATTGTAAAAGTTGTCTAATTTCCTTCTCTCTCTGGCTTGTGCGGCTGTAAAATGCTACTTATGCTTATTAATCCTCACCTAACCCTAGACCAAATTAAGTGCCTCTGAAAAATCTTTCCAACAAGGTATCATATGCCTTAATTGGGCTTAAGATGAGTAAGTTAGGACAATTTAAGTGAAGGAACATCATGGACTGCGCACTGATCCGTGCCAGGGAACTCGGGACCCAATTTAGCCTTGATTTTGGCCTAATTTGACAGTTCTTGTGAAACTTGAAATTGTAGGTCTCTTCCTTCCCTTTCTAGGGACGTCAAGATAACAGAAATCCGATATCTGTAGCTCCAGTTATGCTCTGCGCAGGACAACAAGGTCTGGATGAGTGAAAAATCCGAAAATTAACAATGTTTAGCAATTAAGCCCTATTAAGCCCAATAATGTAAAAGCAAAAATAATGATTTTAAAAGTTGTCTAATTTCCGTGTCTCTCTGGCTTTAGCGGTTGTAAACTGCTATTTATGCTTATTAATCATGACCTAACCCTATAGCAAATTAAGTGCCTCTGAATAAGCTTGCCAACAAGGTATCACATGCCGTAATTGGGCTTAAGATGAGTAAGTTAGGCCTATTTAAGCGAAGGAACATCATGGGCTACGCACTGATCCGCGCCAAAGAACTCGGGACCCAATTTAGCCTTCATTTTTGCCTAATTTGACAATTCTTGTGAAACCTAAAATTGTAGGTCTCTTCCTTATCTTTCTAGGGACAGAAATATCACCAAAATCCGATATCTGTAGCTCTAGTTAAGCTCTGCGCAAGGCAACCAGGTCTGGATGAGTGAAAAATCCGAAAATTAACAATGTTTAGCAACTAAGCTCAATTAAGCCCGATAATGTAAAAGCAAAAACAATGATTGTAAAAGTTGTCTAATTTCTGTCTCTCTCTGGCTTGTGCGACTGTAAACTGCTATTTAAGCCTTTTAATCCCGACCTAACCCTAGACCAAATTAAGGGCCTCTGAATAAGGTTTCCAACAAGGTATCATATGCCTTAATTGGGCTTAAGATTAGTAAGTTAGGCCCATTTAGGTGAAGGAACATCATGGACTGCGCACTTATCCGCGCCAGAGAACTCGCGACCCAATTTAGCCTTGATTTTGGTCTAATTTGACAATTCTTGTGAAACCTGAAATTGTAGGTCCCTTCCTTATCTTTATAGGGACATCAAGATCATCAAAATCCGATATCTGTAGCTCTAGTTATGCTCTGCACAAGGCAATAAGGTCAGGAAGAGTGAAAAATCCGAAAATTAACAATGTTTAACAATTATGCCCAATAATGTAAAAGCAAAAACAAAGATTGTAAAAGTTGTCTAATTTCCGTCTCTCTCTAGCTTGTACGGCTGTAAACTGCTATTTATGCTTATTAATCCTGACCTAGCCCTAGACCAAATTAAGGGCCTCTGAATAAGCTTTCCAACAAGGAATCATATGCCTTAATTGGGCTAAAGATGAGTAAGTTAGGCCCATTTAAGTGAAGGAACATCATGGACTACGTACTGATCCGCGCCAGAGAACTTCGGACCCAATTTAGCCTTGATTTTGGTCTAAATTGTCAATTCTTGTGAAACCTGAAATTGTAGGTCTCTTCCTTATTTTCTAGGGACAACAAGATCACCAAAATACGATATCTGTATCTCTAGTTATGCTTTGCACAAGGCAACAAGGTCAGGATGAGTGAAAAATCCGAAAATTAACAATGTTTAGCCATTAAGCCCAATAATGTAAAAGCAAAAACAATGATTGTAAAAGTTGTCTAATTTCCGTCTCTCTCTGGTTTGTACGGCTTTAAACTGCTATTTATTCATATTAATCCTGACCTAGCCCTATTCCAAATTAAGGGCCTCTGAATAAGCTTTCCAACAATGTATCATATGCCTTAATTAGGCTTAAGTTGAGTAAGTTAGGCAAATTTAATTGAAGGAACATCATGGACTTTTTACTGATCCGTGCCTGAGAAATCGGGACCCAATTTAGCCTTGATTTTGTCCTAATTTGACAATTATTGTGAAACCAGAAATTGTAGGTCTCTTCCTTATCTTTCTAGGGCCAGCAAGATCAACAAAATCCGATATCTGAAGCTCAAGTTATGCTCTGCGCAAGGCAACAAGGTCAGGATGAGTGAAAAATCCAAAAATTTACAATGTTTAGCAATTAAGCCCAATAATGTAAAAGCAAAAACAATGATTGTAAAAGTTGTCTAATTTCCATCTCTCTCTGAATTGTACGGCTGTAAACTGCTATATATGCTTATTAATCTTGACCTAAACATAGACCAAATTAAGGGCCTCTGAATTAGCTTTCCAACAAGGTATCATATGCCTTAATTGGGCTTAAGATGAGTAAGTCAGGCCCATTTAAGTGAAGGAACATCATGGACAGCGCACTGATCCGCGCCAGAGAACTCGGGACCCAATTTAGCCTTGATTTTGGCCTAATTTGACAATTCTTGTGACACCTGAAATTGTAGGTCTCTTCGTTATCTTTATAGGGATAGCAAGATTCCAAAAATCCGATATCTGTAGCTCTAGTTATGCTCTGCACAAGCCAAAAAGGTCAGGATGAGTGTAAAATCCGAAAATTAACAATGTTTAGCAATTAAGCCCAATTAAGCCCAATTAAGCCCAATAATGTAAAAGCAAAAACAATGATTATAAAAGTTGTCTAATTTCCGTCTCTCTCTGAATTGTGGGGCTGGAAACTGCTATTTATGCTTATTAATCCTGACCTAACCCTAGACCAAATTAAGGGCCTCTGAATAAGGTTTCCAACAAGATATCATATGCCTTAATTGGGCTTAAGATGAGTAAGTTAGGCCAATTTAAGTGAAGGAACATCATGGACTGCGCACTGATCCACGACAGAGAACTCGGGACCCAATTCAGCCTTGATTTTGGCCTAATTTGACAATTCTTGTGAAATCTGAGATTGTAGGTTTATTCCTTATCTTTATAGGGACAGCAAGATCACCAAAACTGTAGCTCTAGTTATGCTCTGAGCAAGGCAACGAGGTCAGGATGAGTGAAAAATCCTAAAATTAACAATGTTTTGTAATTAAGCCCAATAATGTAAAAGCAAAAACAATGATTGTAAAAGTTTCTAATTTCCGTCTCTCTCTGGCTTGTGCGGCTGTAAACTGCTATTTATGCTTATTAATCCTGACCGAACCATAGACCAAATTAAGGGCCTCTGAATCAGCTTTCCAACAAGGTATCATATACCTTAATTGGGCTTAAGATGTGTAAGTTAGACCCATTTAAGTAAAGGAACATCATGGACTGTGCACTGATCCACACCAGAGAACTCGGGACCCAATTTAGCCTTCATTTTGGCCTAATTTGACAATTCTTGTGAAAGCTAAAATTCTAGGTCTATTCCTTTTCTTTCTAGGGACAAAAAGATCACCAAAATCGGATATCGGTAGCTCTAGTTATGCTCGCACAAGCCAACAACGCCAGGATGAGTGTAAAATCCGAAAATTAACAATGTTTAGCAATTAAGCCCAATTAAGCCCAATAATGTAAAAGCAAAAACAATGATTGTAAAACTTGTCTAATTTCCGTCTCTCTCTGACTTGTGCTGTTGTAAACTGCTATTTATGCTCATTAATCCTGACCTAACCCTAGACCAAATTAAGGGCCTCTGAATAAGCTTTACAACAAGGTATCATATACATTAATTGGCCTTAAGATGAGTAAGTTAGGCCCATTTAAGTGAAGGAACATCGTGGACAGCGTACTGATCCGTGCCAGAGAACTCCAGACATAATTTAGCCTTGATTTTGGCCTAATTTGACAATTCTTGTGGCACCTGAAAATGTAGGTCTCTTCCTTATCTTTCTAGGGACAGCATGATCACCATAATCCGATATCTTTATCTCTAGTTATGCTTTGCGCAAGGCAACAAGGTCTGGATGAGTGAAAAATCCGAAAATTAACAATGTTTTGCAATTAAGCCCAATTTTGCCCAATAATGTAAAAGTAAAAACAATGATTGTAAAAGCTGTCTAATTTCCATCTCTCTCTGGCTTGTGCGGCTGTAAACTGCTATTTGTGGTTATTAATCTTGACCTAACCCTAGACCAAATTAAGGGCCTCTGAAAAAGCTTTCCAACAAGGTATCATATGCCTTAATTGGGCTTAAGATGAGTAAGTTAGGCCCATTTAAGTGAAGGAACATCTTGGATTGCGCACTGATCCGTACCAGAGAACTCCGGACCCAATTTAGCCTTGATTTTGTCCTAATTTAACAATTCTTGTGAAACTTGAAATTGTAGGTCTCTTCGTTATCTTTCTAGGGACAACAAGATCAGCAAAATCCGATATTTGTAGCTCAAGTTATACTCTGCGCAAGGCAACAAGGTTAAGATGAGTGAAAAACTCGAAAATTAACAATGTTTAGCAATTAAGCCCAATTAAGGCCAATAATGTAAAAGCAAAAACATTGATTGTAAAAGTTGTCTAATTTCCGTCTCTCAGTGGCTTGTGCAACTGTAAACTGTTATTTATGCTTATTAATCATGACTTAACCCCAGACCAAATTAAGGGCCTCTGAATAAGCTTTCCAACAAGGTATCATATGCCTTAATTGGCCTTAAGATGAGTAAGTTAGGCCCATTTAAGGGAAGGAACATCATGGACAGCGTAATGATCCGCGCCGGAGAACTCCACACCCAATTTAGCCTTGATTTTGGCCTAATTGGACAATTCTTGTGAAACCTTAAATTGTAGGTCTCTTCCTTATCTTTATAGGGACATCCGAAAATTAACAATGTTTAGAAATTAAGCCCAATAATGTAAAAGCAAAAACAATGATTGTAAAAGTTTTCTAATTTCCGTCTCTCTCTGGTTTGTGCGACTGTAAACTGCTATTTATTTTTATTAATCCTGACCTAACCCTAGACCAAATTAAGGGCCTCTGAATAAGCTTTCCAACAAGGTCGCATATGCCTTAATTGGGCTTAAGATGAGTAAGTTAGGCCCAGTTAAGTGAAGGAACATCATGGACAGCATACTGATCCGCGCCAGAGAACTCGGGACCCAATTTAGCCTTGATTTTGGCCTAATTTGACAATTCTTGTGAAACCCGAAATTGTAGGTCTCTTCGTTATCTTTCTAGGGACAGCAAGATCCCAAAAATCCGATATCTGTAGCTCTAGTTATGCCCTGTGCAAGGCAACAAGGTCAGGATGAGTGAAAAATCCGAAAATTAACAATGTTTAGCAATTAAGCCCAATAATGTAAAAGCAAAAACATTGATTGTAAAAGTTGTCTAATTTCAGTCTCTCAGTGGCTTGTGCGACTGTAAACTGTTATTTATGCTTATTAATCATGACTTAACCTTAGACCAAATTAAGGGCCTCTGAATAAGCTTTCCAACAATGTATCATATGCCTTAATTGGCCTGAAGATGAGTAAGTTAGGCCCATCTAAGTGAAGGAACATCGTGGACAGCGCACTGATCCGCGCCGGAGAACGCCACAGCCAATTTAGCCTTGATTTTGGCCAAATAGGACAATTCTTGCGACACCTGAAATTGTAGGTCTCTTCCTTATCTTTATAGGGATAGCAAGATCACCAAAATCCGATATCTGTAGCTCTAGTTATGCTCTGCGGAAGGCAACAAGGTCAGGATGAGTGTAAAATCCGAAAATTAACAATGTATAGAAATTAAGCCCAATAATGTAAAAGCAAAAACAATGATTGTAAAAGTTGTCTAATTTCCGTTTCTCTCTGGATTGTGCGGCTGTAAACTGCTATTTATGCTTATTAATCCTGACCTAACAATAGACTAAATTAAGGGCCTCTAAATAAGCTTTCCAACAAGATATCATATGCCTTAATTGGGCTTAAGATGAGTTAGTTAGGCCCATTTAAGTGAAGGAACATCATGGACGCGCAATTATCCGCGCCAGAGAACTCGGGACCCAATTTAGCGTTAATTTTGTCCTAAGTTGACAATTCTTTTGAAACCTGAAATTGTAGGTCTCTTTGTTATCTTTCTAGGGACAACAAGATCACAAAAATCCGATATCTATAGCTCAAGTTATGCTCTGCGCAAGGCAACAAGGTCAGGATGAGTGTAAAATCCGTAAATTAACAATGTTTAGTAATTAAGCCCAATTAAGCCCAATAATGTTAAAGCAAAAACAATGATTGTAAAAGTTGTCCAATTTTCGTCTCTTTCTGAATTGGCGGCAGTAAACTGCTATTTATGCTTATTAATCCTTACCTAACGATAGACCAAATTAAGGGTCTCTGAATAAGCTTTCCAACAAGGTATCATATGCCTTCATTGGGCTTAAGATGAGTAGGTTAGGCCCATTTAAGTGAAGGAATTTCATGGACTGCGCACTGATCCACGACAGAGAACTCAGGACGCAATTTAGTCTTCATTTTGACCTAATTTGACAATTCTTGTGAAAGCTGAAATCCTAGGTCTCTTCCTTTTCTTTCTAGGGACTGTAAGGTCACCAAAATCAGATATTAGTAGCTCTAGTTATGCTCTGCACAAGCCAACAAGGTCAGGATGAGTGTAAAATCCAAAAATTAACAATGTCTAGCAACTAAGCCCAATTAAGCCCAATAATGTAAAAGCAAAAACAATGATTATAAAAGTTGTCTAATTTCCGTCTCTCTCTGAATTGTGGGGATGGAAACTGCTATTTATGCTTATTAATCCTGACCTAACCCTAGACCAAATTAAGGGCCTCTGAATAAGGTTTCCAACAAGATATCATATGCCTTAATTGGGCTTAAGATGAGTAAGTTAGGCCCATTTAAGTGAAGGAACATCATGGACTGCGCACTGATCCACGACAGAGAACTCGGGACCCAATTCAGCCTTGATTTTGGCCTAATTTGAGAATTCTTGTGAAATCTGAGATTGTAGGTTTATTCCCTATCTTTATAGGGACAACAAGATCACCAAAACTGTAGCTCTAGTTATGCTCTGAGCAAGGCAACGAGGTCAGGATGAGTGAAAAATCCTAAAATTAACAATGTTTGGTAATTAAGCCCAATAATGTAAAAGCAAAAACAATGATTGTAAAAGTTTTCTAATTTCCGTCTCTCTCAGGCTTGTGCAGCTGTAAACTGCTCTTTATGCTTATTAATCCTGACCTAACCATAGACCAAATTAAGGACCTCTGAATCAGCTTTCCAACAAGGTATCATATACCTTAATTGGGCTTAAGATGTGTAAGTTAGACCCATTTAAGTAAAGGAACATCATGGACTGTGCACTGATCCACACCAGAGAACTCGGGACCCAATTTAGCCTTGATTTTGGCCTAATTTGACAATTCTTGTGAAACCTGAAATAGTAGGTCTCTTCCTTTTCTTTCTAGGGATAGCAAGATCACCAAAATCCGATATTTGTAGCTCAAGTTATGCTCAGCACAAGGCAACAAGGTCAGGAGGAGTGAAAAATACAAAAATTAACAATGTTTACCAATTAAACCCAATAATGTAAAAGCAAAAACACTGATTGTAAAAGTTGTGTAATTTTCGTCTCTCTCTGGCTTGTGCGGCTGTAAACTGCTATTTATGCTTATTAATCCTGACCTAAACAGAGACCAAATTAAGGGCCTCTGAATAAGCTTTCTAACAAGGTATCATATGCCTTAATTGGGCTGAATATGAGTAAGTTAGGCATATTTAAGTGAAGGAACATCATGGACTGCACACTGATACGCGCCAGAGAAATAGGGACCCAATTTAGCCTTGATTTTGGCCTAATTTGACAATTCTTATGAATCCTGAAATTATAGGTCTCTTCCTTATCTTTCTAAGGACATCAAGATCACAAAAATCCGATATCTGTAGCTCTAGTTATGCTCTGCACAAGGAAACAAGGTCAGGATGTGTGAAAAATCCAAAAATTAACAATGTTTAGCAATTAATCCCAATTAAGCCCAATAATGTAAAAGCAAAAACAATGATTGTAAAAGTTGTCTAATTTCCGTCTCTCTCTGGCTTGTGCGGCAGTAAACTGCTATTTATGCTTATTAATCCTGACCTAACCCTAGACCAAATTAAGTGCCTCTGAATAAGCTTTTCAACAAGGTATGATATGCCATAATTGGGCTTAAGAGGAGTAAGTTAGGCCGATTTAAGTAAAGGAATATGATGGACTGTGCACTGATCCGCGCTAGAGAACTCGGGGTCCAATTTAGCCTTGATTTTGGCATAATTTGACAATTCTTGTGAAACCTGAAATTGTTGGTCTCTTCCTTATCTCTAAAACAATGATTGTAAAAGTTATCTAATTTCCGTCTCTCTCTGGCTTGTGCAGCTGTAAACTGCTATTTATGCTTATTAATCATGACCTAACCCTAGACCAAATTAAGGGCCTCTGAGTAAGCTTTCCAACAAGGTATCGTATGCCTTAATTGGGCTTAAGATGACTAAGTTAGGCCCATTTAAGTGAAGGAACATCATGGACTGCGCACTGATCCACGACAGAGAACTCGGGACCCAATTTAGCCTTGATTTTTGCCTAATTTGACAATTCTTGTGAAACCTGAGATTGTAGGTCTATTCCTTATCTTTATAGGGACAACAAGATCACCAAAATTGTAGCTCTAGTAATGCTCTGAGCAAGGCAACAAGGTCAGGATGAGGGAAAAATCCTAAAATTAACAATGTTTGGTAATTAAGCCTAATAATGTAAAAGCAAAATTAATGATTGTAAAAGTTGTCTAATTTCCATCTCTCTCTGGCTTGTGCGGTTGTAAACTGCTATTTATGCTTATTAATCCTGACCTAACCATAGTCCAAATTAAGGGCCTCTGAATCAGCTTTCCAACAAGGTATCATATACCTTAATTGGGCTTAAGATGTGTAAGTTACACCCATTTAAGTAAAGGAACATCATGGACTGTGCACTGATCCACACCAGAGAACTCGGGACCCAATTTAGCCTTGATTTTCGCCTAATTTGACAATTCTTGTGAAACCTGAAATAGTAGGTCTCTTCCTTTTCTTTCTAGGGCAGCAAGATCACCAAAATCCGATATCTGTAGCTCAAGTTATGCTCAGCACAAGGCAACAAGGTCAGGAGGAGTGAAAAATACAAAAATTAACAATGTTTACCAATTAAGCCCAATAATGTAAAAGAAAAAACAATGATTGTAAAAGTTGTCTAATTTTTGTCTCTCTCTAGCTTGTGCGGCTGTAAACTGCTATTTATGCTTATTAATCCTGACCTAAACCGAGACCAAATTAAGGGCCTCTGAATAAGCTTTCTAACAAGGTATCATATGCCTTAATTAGGCTTAAGATAAGTAAGTTAGACCCATTTAAGTGAAGGAACATTATGGACTGCACACTGATCCACGGCAGAGAACTCGGGACCCTATTTAGCCTTGATTTTGGCCTAATTTGACAATTCTTTTGAAACATGAGATTGTAGGTCTATTCCTTATCTTTATAGGGACAACAAGATCACCAAAATTCGATTTCTGTAGCTCTAGTTATGCTATGCGCAAGGGAACAAGGTCAGGATGAGTGAAAAATCCTAAAATTAACAATGTTTAGTAATTAAGCCAATAATGTAAAAGCAAAAACAATGATTGTAAAAGTTGTCTAATTTCCGTCTCTCTCTGGCTTGTGCTGCTGTAAACTGCTATTTATGCTTATTAATCCTGACCTAACCAGAGACCAAATTAAGGGCCTCTGAATAAGCTTTCCAACAAGGTTTCATATGCCATAATTGGGCTTAAGATGAGTAAGTTTGGCCCATTTAAGTGAAGGAACATCATGGACTGCGCACTGATACGCGCCAGAGAAATAGGGACCCAATTTAGCCTTGATTTTGGCCTAATTTAAAAATTCTTGTGAAACCTGAAATTGTAGGTCTCTTCCTTATCTTTCTAGGGACAACAAGATCCCAAAAATCCGATATCTGTAGCTCTCGTTATGCTCTGCACAAGGAAACACGGTCAGGATGTGTGAAAAATCCGAAAATTAACAATGTTTAGGAATTAATCCCAATTAAGCCCAATAATGTAAAAGCAAAAACAATGATTGTAAAAGTTGTCTAATTTCCGTCTCTCTCTGGCTTGTGCGGCAGTAAACTGCTATTTATGCTTATTAATCCTGACCTAACCCTAGACCAAATTAAGTGCCTCTGAATAAGCTTTTCAACAAGGTATGATATGCCATAATTGGGCTTAAGATGAGTAAGTTAGGCCGATTTAAGTGAATGAATATGATGGACCGCGCACTGATCCGCGCTAAAGAACTCGGGATCCAATTTAGCCTTGATTTTGGCCTAATTTGACAATTCTTGTGAAACCTGAAATTGTCGGTCTCTTCCTTATGTCTAAAACAATGATTGTAAAAGTTATCTAATTTCCGTCTCTCTCTGGCTTGTGCAGCTGTAAACTGCAATTTATGCTTATTAATCCTGACCTAACCCTAGACCAAATTAAGGGCCTCTGAATAAGCTTTCCAACACGGTATCAATATACCTTAATTGGGCTTAAGATGAGTAAGTTAGACCCATTTGAGTGAAGGAACATCATAGACTGTGCACTGATCCGCACCAGAGAACTCGGGATCCAATTTAGCCTTTATTTTGGCCTAATTTGACAATTCTTGTAACTCTTGAAATTGTAGGTCTCTTCCTTATCTTTCTACGGACAGCAAGATCACAAAAATCCGATATCTGTAGCTCCAGTTATGCTCGGTGCAAGGATACAAGGTCAGGATGAGTGAAAAATCCAAAAATTAACAATGTTTAGCAATTAAGCACAATAATGTAAAAGCAAAAACAATGATTGTAAAAGTTGTCTAATTTCAGTATCTCTCTGGCTTGTGCGGCTGTAAAATGCTATTTATACTTATTAATCCTGACCTAACCCTAGACCAAATTAAGGGCCTCTGAATAAGCTTTCCAACAAGGTATCATATGCCTTAATTGGGCTTAAGATGAATAAGTTAGGCCCATTTAAGTGAAGGAACATCATGGACTGCGCCTTGATCCGCGCCAGAGAACTCAGGACCCAATTTAGCCTTGATTTTGGCCTAATTTGACAATTCTTGTGAAACCTGAGATTGTAGGTCTCTTCCTTTTCTTTCTAGGGACAACAAGATCACCTAAATCCGATATCAGTTGCTCTAGTTATGCTCTGCGCAAGGCAACAAGGTCAGGATGAGTGAAAAATCCGAAAATTAACAATGTTTAGCAATTAAGCCCAATTAAGCCCAATAATGTAAAAGCAACAACACTGATTGTAAAAGTTGTCTAATTTCCGTCTCTCTCTGGCTTGTGCGGCTGTAAACTGCTATTTATGCTTATTAATCCTGACCGAACCCTAGACCAAATTAAGGGCCTCTAATTAAGCTTTCCAAAAGGTATCATATGCCTTAATTGGGCTTAAAATGAGTAAGTTATGCCAATTTAAATGAAGGAACATCATGGACTGCGTCTTGATCCGCGCCAGAGAACTCGGGAACCAATTTAGCCTTTATGTTGGCCTAATCTGACAATACTTGTGAAACCTGAGATTGTAGGTCTCTTCCTTATCTTTCTAGGGATAGCAAGATCACCAAAATCCGATATATGTAGCTCTAGTCATGCTCTGCGCATGGCAACATGGTCAGGATGAGTGAAAAATCCGAAAATTAACAATATTTGGAAATTAAGCCGAATTAAGCCCAATAATGTAAAAGCAAAAACAATGATTGTAAAAGTTATCCAATTTCCGTCTCTCACTGGCTTGTCCGGCTATAAACTGCTATTTGTGCTTATTAATCCTGTCCTAACCCTAGACGAAATTAAGGGCCTTTGAATAAGTCTTACAACAACGTATCATATGCCTTAATTGGGCTTAAAATGAATAAGTTAGGCCCATTTAAGTGAAGGAACATCATGGACTGCGCCCTGATCCGCGCCAGAGAACTCAGGACCCAATTTAGCCTTGATTTTGGCCTAATTTGACAATTCTTGTGAAACCTGAGATTGTAGGTCTCTTCCTTATCTTTCTAGGGACAGCAAGATCACCAAAATCCGATATCTATAGCTCAAGTTATGCTCTGTACAAGGCAACAAGGTCAGGACGAGTGAAAAATCCGAAAATTAACAATTTTTAGCAATTAAGCCCAATAATTTAAAAGCAAAAACAATGATGGTAAAAGTTGTCTAATTTCAGTATCTCTCTGGCTTGTGCGGCTGTAAAATGCTATTTATACTTATTAATCCTGACATAACCCTAGACCAAATTAAGGGCCTCTGAATAAGCTTTCCAACATGGTATCATATGCCTTAATTGGGCTTAAGATGAGTAAGTTAGGCCCATTTAAGTGAAGGAACATCATGGACAGCGCACTGATCCGCACCAGATAACTCGGGAACCAATTTAGCCTTGATTTTGGCCTAATTTGACAATTCTTGTGAAACCTGAAATTGTAGGTCTCTTCCTTATCTTTCTAGGGACAGCAAGATCACCAAAATCCGATATCTGTAGCTCTAGTTATGCTCTGCGCTATGCAACAAGGTCAGGATGAGTGAAAAATCCGAAAATTAACAATGTTTAGCAATTAAGCCCAATTAAGCCCAATAATGTAAGAGCAAAAACAATGATTGAAAAAGTTATCTAATTTTCATCTCTCTCTGGTTTGTGCGGCTATAAGCTGCTATTTAGGTTTATTATTCCTGACCTAACCCTAGACTAAATTAAGAGCCTCTGAATAAGCTTTCCAACAAGGTATCATATGCCTTAATTATGCTTAAGATGAGTAAGTTAGGCCCATTTAAGTGAAGGAACATCGTGAACTGCGCACTAATCCGCGCCAGAGTACTCGGGACCCAATTTAGCCTTGATTTTGGCCTAATTTGACAATTCTTGTGACACCTGAAATTGTAGGTCTCTTCCTTATCTTTCTAGGGACAGCAAGATCACCAAAATCCGATATCTGTAGCTCTAGTTATGCTCTGCACAAGGCAACAAGGTCAGGATGAGTGAAAAATCCGAAAATTAACAATGTTTAGCAATTATGCCTAATAATGTAAAAGCAAAAACAATGATTGTAAAAGTTTTCTAATTTCCAACTCTCTCTGGCTTGTGCGGTTGTAAAGTGCTATTTATACTGATTAATCTTCACCTATCCCTAGACCAAATTAAGGGCATCTGAATAAGCTTTCCAACAATATATCATATGCCTTAATTGGGCTTAAGATGAGTAAGTTAGGCCCATTTAAGTGAAGGAACATCGTGGACTGTGTACTGCTCCGCGCCAGAGAACTCGGTACCCAATTTAGCCTCTATTTTGGCCTAATTTGACAATTCTTGTAAACCTGAAATTGTAGGTCTCTTCGTTATCTTTCTAGGGGCAGCAAGATCACTGAAATCCGATATCTGAAGCTCTGGTAATGCTCTACGCAAGACAACAAGGACAGGATGAGTGAAAAATCCGAAAATTAACAACGTTTAGCAATTAAGCCCAATAATGTAAAAGCAAAAACAATGATTGTAAAAGTTGTCTAGTTTCTGTCTCTCTCTGGCTTGTGCGGCTGTAAACTGCTATTTTTGCTTATCAATCATGACCTAACCCTAGACCAAATTAAGGGCCTCTGAATAAGCATTCCAACAAGGTATCATATGCCTTAGTTGGGCTTAAGATGAGTAAGTTAGGCCCATTTAAGTGAAGGAACATCATGGACTGTACACTGATCCGTGCCAGAGAACTCGGGACCTAGTATAGCCTAGATTTTGGCCTAATTTGACAATTCTTTTGAAACCTGAAATTGTAGGTTTCTTCCTTATCTTTCTAGGGACAGCAAGATCACCAAAATCCGAAATCTGTAACTCTAGTTATGCTCTGCGGAAGGCAACAAGGTCAGGATGAGTGAAAAATCCGAAAATTAACAATGTTTAGCAATTAAGCCTAATAATGTAAAAGCAAAAACAATGATTGTTAAAGTTGTCTAATTTCCGTATCTCTCTCGCTTGTGTGGCTGTAAACTGCTATTTATGCTTATTAATCCTACCCTAACCATTTACCAAATTAAGGGCCTCTGAATAAGCTTTCCAACAAGGTATCATATGCCATAATTGGGCTTAATATGAGTAAGTTAGAACTAATTAAGTGAAGGAACATCATGGACTGCGCACTGATCCGCGCCAGAGAACTCGGGACCCAATTTAGCTTTGATTTTGGCCTAATTTGACAATTCTTGTGAAACATGAAATTGTAGGTCCCTTCTTTATCTTTAAAACAATGATTGTAAAAGTTGTCTAATTTTCGTCTCTCTTTGGCTTTTGTGGCTGTAAACTGCTATTTATGCTTATTAATCCGGACGTAACCCAAGACCAAAATTAGGGCCTCTGATTAATCTTTCCAACAAGGTATCATATGCCTTAATTGGGCTTAAGATGAGTAAGTTAGGCCCATTTAAGTGAAGGAACATCATGGACTGCGCACTAATCCGTGCCAGAGTACTCGAGAACAAATTTAGCCTTGATTTTGGCCTAATTTGACAATTCTTGTGAAACCTGAAATTGTAGGTCTCTTCCTTATCTTACTAGGGACCGCAACATCACCAAAATCCGATATATGTTGCTCTAGTTATGCAATGTGCCAGGCAACAAGGTCAGGATGAGTGAAAAAACCGAAAATTAACATTTTTTAGAAATTAAGCCCAATAATGTAAGAGTAAAAACAATGATTGTAAAAGTTGTCCAATTTCCGTCTCTCTCTAGCTTGTGCTGCTGTAAACTGCTATTTATGCTTATTAATCCTGACCTAACCCTAGACCAAATTAAGGGCCTTTGAATAAGCTTTCCAACAAGGTATCATATGCCTTAATTGGGCTTAAGATGAGTTAGGCCCATTTAAGTGAAGGAACATCACGGACTGCGTACTGATCCACCCCAGAGACCTCGGGACCTAATTTAGCCTTGGTTTTGGCCTAATTTGACAATTCTTGTGAAACCTGAGATTGTAGGTCTCTTCCTTATCTTTCTAGGGACAGCAGGATCACCAAAATCCGATATCTGTAGCTCTAGTTATGGTCTGCGCAAGGCAACAAGGTCAGGATGAGTGAAAAATCCGAAAATTAACAATGTTAAGCAATTAAGCCCAATAATGTAAAAGCAAAAACAATGATTGTTAAAGTTGTCTAATTTCCGTATCTCTCTGGCTTGTGGTGCTGTAAACTGCTATTCATGCTTATTAATCCTGACCTAACCCTATACCAAATTAAGGGCCTCTGAATAAGCTTTCCAACAAGGTATCATATGCCTTAATTGGGCTTAAGATGAGTAAGTTAGGCCCATTTAAGTGAAGGAACATCATGGACTGCGCACTAATCCGCGCAAGAGAATTCGGGACCTAATTTAGCCTTGATTTTGGCCTAATTTGACAATTCTTGTGAAACATGAAATTGTAGGTTCCTTCTTTATCTCTGAAACAATGATTGTAAAAGTTGACTAATTTTCGTCTCACTCTGGCTTGTGAGGCTGTAAACTGCTAATTATGCTTATTAATCCTGACCTAACCCTGGAACAAAATAAGGGTCTCTGAATAAGCTTTCCAACAAGGTATCATATGCCTTAATTGGGCCTAAGATGAGTAAGTTAGGTCCATTTAAGTGAAGGAACATCATGGACTGCGCACTGATCCGCGCCAAAGAACTCGTGACCCAATTTAGCCTTGATTTTGGCCTAATTTGATAAATCTTGTGAAACCTGAAATTGTAGGTCTCTTCCTTATCTTTCTAGTGACAGCAAGATCACCAAAATCCGATTTCTGTAGTCAAGTTATGCTCTGCGTAAGGAAACAAGGTCAGGATGAGTGAAAAATCTGAAAATTAACAATGTTTAGCAATTAAGCCCAATAATGTAAAAGCCAAAACAATGATTGTAAAAGTTGTCTAGTTTCTGTCTCTCTCTGGCTTGTGCGACTGTAAACTGCTATTTATGTTTATTAATCCTGACCTAACCCTAGATCAAATTAAGGGCCTCTGAATAATCTTTCCAACAAGGTATTATATGCCTTAATTGGGCTTAAGATGAGTAAGTTATGCCCATTTAAGTGATGGAACATCATGGACTGCGCACTGATCTGCGCCAGAGAACTCGGGACCCAAATTAGCCTTGATTTTGGCCTAATTTGACAATTCTTGTGAAACCTGAAATTGTAGGTGTCTTCCTTTTCTTTCTAGGGACAACAAGATCACCAAAATCCGATATCTGTAACTCTAGTTATGCTCTGCGCAAGGCAACAAGGTCAGGATGAGTGAAAAATCTGAAAATTAACAATGTTTAGCAATTAAGCCCAATAATGTAAAAGCAAAAACAATGATTGTTAAAGTTATCTAATTTCCGTATCTCTCTGGCTTGTGGGGCTGTAAACTGCTATTTATGCTTATTAATCTTGACCAAACCCTATACCAAATTAAGGGCCTCTGAATAAGCTTTCCAACAAGGTATCATATGCCTTAATTGGGCTTAAGATGGGTAAGTTTGGCCCATATTAGTAAAGGAACATAATGGACTGCACACTGATCCTGGCCAGAGAACTCGGGACCCAATTTAGCCTTGATTTTGGGCTAATTTGACAATACTTGTGAAACATGAAATTGTAGGTCCCTTCTTTATCTTTAAAACAATGACTGTAAAAGTTGTCTAATTTTCGTCTCTCTCTGGCTTGTGTGGCTGTAAACTACTATTTATGCTTATTAATCCTGACCTAACCCTAGACCAAAATAAGGGCTTCTGAATAAGCTTTCCAACAAGGTATCATATGCCTTAATTGGGTTTAAGATGAGTAAGTTAGGCCCATTTAAGTGAAGGAACATCATGGACTGCGCACTGATCTGCCCCAGAGAACTCGGGACCCAATTTTGACTTTATTTTGGCCTAATTTGACAATTCTTGTGAAACCTGAGATTGTAGGTCTCTTCCTTATCTTTCTATGGACAGCAAGATCACCAAAATCCGATATCTGTAGCTCTAGTTATCCTCTGTGCAAGACAACAAGGTCAGGATGAGTGAATAATCTGAAAATTAACAATGTTTAGCATTTAAGCCCAATTAAGCCCAATAATGTAAGAGCAAAAACAATGATTGTAAAAGTTGTCTAATTTCCGTCTCTCTCTGGCTTGTGCGGCTGTAAACTGCTATTTAAGCTTACTAATCCTGACCTAAAACTAGACCAAATTAAGTTCCTCTGAATAAGCTTTCCAGCAATGTATCTTTGCCTTAATTGGGCTTAAGATGAGTAAGTTAGGCCCATTTAAGTGAAGGAACATCATGGACTGCGCACTGATCCATGCAAGAGTACTCGGGACCCAATTTAGCCTTGATTTTGGCCTAATTTGACAATTCTTGTGAAACCTGAAATTGTAGGTCTCTTCCTTATCTTTCTAGGGACAGCAAGATCACTAAAATCCGATATCTGCAGCTCAAGTTATGCTCTGTGCAAGGCAACAAGGCTAGGATGAGTGAAAAATCCGAAAATTAACAATGTTTAGCAATTATGCCCTATAATGTAAAAGTAAAAACAATGATTATAAAAGTTGTCTAATTTCCGTCTCCCTCTGGCTTGTGCGGCTGTAAACTGCTATTTATGCTTATTAATCCTGACCTAACCCTAGACCAAATTAAGGGCCTTTTAATAAACTATCCAACAAGGTATCATATGCCTTAATTGGACTTAAGATGAGTAAGTTAGGCCCATTTAAGTGAAGGAACATCATGAACTGTTCACTGATCCGCACCAGGGAACTCGGGACCCAATTTAGCCTTGATTTTGGCCTAATTTGACAATTCTTGTGGAACCTGAAATTGTAGGTCCCTTCTTTATCTTTAAAACAATGATTGTAAAAGTTGTCTGATTTTCGTCTCTCTCTGCCTTGTGTGGCTGTAAAATGCTATTTATGCTTATTAATCCGGACCTAACCCTAGGCGAAAATAAGGGCCTCAGAATAAGCTTTCCAACAAGGTATCATATACCTTAATTGGGCTTAAGAAGAGTAAGTTAGGCCCATTTAAGTGAAGTTACATCATGGACTGCGCACTGATCCGTGCCAGAGAACTCGAGACCCAATTTAGCCTTGATTTTGGCCTAATTTGACATTTTTTGTGAAACCTGAAATTGAAGGTCCTTTCTTTATCTTTAAAACAATGATTGTAAAAGTTGTCTAATTTTCGTCTCTCTCCGGCATGTGTGGCTGTAAACTGCTATTTATGCCTATTAATCCTGACCAAACCCTAGACCAAATTAAGGGCCTCTGAATAAGCTTTTCAACAAGGTATCATATGCCTTAATTGGGCTTAAGATGAGTTAGTTAGGCCCATTTAAGTGAAGGAACATCATGGACTCCACACTGATCCGCGCCAGAGAACTCGGGAACCAATTTAGCCTTTATTTTGGCCTAATTTGACAATTCTTATGAAACCTTAAATGGTAGGTCTCTTCCTTATCTTTCTAGGGACAGCAATATCACCAAAATCCGATATCTTTAGCTCAAGTTATGCTTTGCGCAAGGCAACAAGGTCAGGATGAGTGAAAAATCCGACAATTAACAATGTTTAGCAATTAAGCCCAATAATGTAAAAGCAAAAATAATGATTGAAAAAGTTGTCTAATTTCCGTCTCTCTCTGGCTTGTGCGGTTGTAAACTGCTATTTATGCTTATTAATCTTGACCTAACCCTAGACCAAATTAAGGGCCTCTGAATAAGCTTTCCAACAAGGTATCATATGCCTTAATTGGGCTTATGATGAGTAAGTTACGCCCATTTAAGTGAAGGAACATTATGGAATGCGCACTGATCCGTGCCAGAGAACTCGGGACCCAATTTAGCCTTGATTTTCGCCTAGTTTGACAATTCTTGTGACACCAGGGCTTGTAGGTCTCTTCGTTATCTTTCTTGGGACAGCAAGATCACCAAAATCCGATATCTGTAGCTCTAGTTATGCTATGCGCAAGGCAACAAGGTCAGGATGAGGAAAAATCCGAAAATTAATAATGTTTAGCAATTAAGCCCAATAATGTAAAAGCAAAAACATTGATTGTAAAAGTAATCTAATTTCCGTCTCTCTCTAGATTGTGCGGCTGTAAACTGCTATTTATTCTTATTAATCCCGACGTAACCCTGGACCAAATTAGGGGCCTCTGAATAAGCTTTCCCACAAGGTATCATATGCCTTAATTGGGCTTAAGATGAGTAAGTTAGGCCCATTTATGTGAAGGAACATCATGGACTGCGCACTGATCCGCGCCAGAGAACTCGGTGTTAAGTCTCTAAAATGTCTGATGTGCATTTTCCTATGTTTTGATGAGAACTAAACCTTGGTTAATGATATAATTAACCTTCATATTGGTTGCTAACCTGTCTATCGAGTGTGCAGATTAAATAAGAGAACCATCCGTCCAACGCAAATGATAGAATCATCCGTCCAACGCAAGTGATTGAAGCTCACGTCCAACACTGTAGTGATAGAAGCTCACGTCCAACATTGTAGTGACAGAAGCTCACGTCCAACACAAGTGATAGAAACTCACGTCCAACACAAGTGATAGAAGCTCACATCCAACACACAAGTGATTGAAACAAGCGTCCAGTACTGTAGTGATTGAAGCGCTCGTCCAAAACCCAAGAGATAGAAACTTGCATCCAATAAAGTGACACAAGTGGTCGTCCACTAAAGTGATGAAAGGCAGTGTCTACTAAAGTGACAGAGGCACTCGTCTACTAAAAGTAACAGAAGCGCTCGTCCATTAAGGTATCAGAAGCGCTCGTCCAATGACGTGGCATATGGAGCTCGTCTACTAGGTTACGTTCAACCAGTTAAAGGAGTATCCGTCCAATGACGTGGCATATGGAGCTCGTCTACTAAAGTAACAGAGGCTCTCATCCACTACAGTAACAGAAGTGCTCGTCCACTAAAGGTGACAGAAGCGCTTGTCCACACTAGTCTTTGGACTTGCTAACTCCTCAATATGGAGCTCGTCTACTAGCCGCAATGAAAAATCTTAAATGGCTAGATAGACACGATTATTTTCAATATGGAAGCACGTATCTTATGAACGCGAATTCTATAAGGATTTTCATAATCGTATTTCAAGAACCATAAAGAGACTTGAAGCCTTCTCTTCTACTCAGTTTCACGCTTATCAAGAAAAGTCAAAAGTTACTCTTTCAAGCAACATTGGATAATCAGAACCAAAGACCAGTTGAAGAATGCTTCGAACATGCTTTATTCCCTAGTACCTCTGGTCCTTACACAAAAAGGGAAGTGTACTCAGCAAAGTACAAAAATCTCTCTGCACAACTCTGATTTGGTTGTATCATGATGCATAAAGCCATGATCCTTCATGTTAGAGTACAACCAACGTTCCTATTGCATTAATGGCTGCCCAGAACGACTCTATTGCATTTAATGAAGTTCTTCTTGAAGCCAACATCTGAGGGAATGTCTCTAACGGATCCTAAATGCTTGAAGACTATAAATACGGAAGTCATTGAAGATGAAGAAGTTGAGAATACACATTGCATTAAAAAGCCATTACTCTGTGCATTAATTTCTTCATTCTTTCATTCTGTATTCTTCAATCATTTGAAGTTATTACACAGACTTTCCTAAGCTATTTACATTTAAACCACTCTCTGAGTGTTAGTGAAAGTTCTGTCTGTCTAAGTTGTATTCATTACAAACCAAATCTCTCAAACAAACTTAGTGAGCCTGAAGAGGCTAGGTGTGCAAACAATACTTGTCTTGAGCCTGAAGAGGCTAGGTGTGCAAAGAATACTTGTCTTTGAGCCTGAAGAGGCTAGGTGTACAAACAATACTTGAGTCTGTAACCTGATCAGTTATAGTGGATAAATCTTGGTACTGCCAAGGACTGGGCGTAGCTCTTTGCTTTGAAGAGTGAACCAGGATAAATAACCATGTCAATCTCTCTTTCCTTATAACCTCTTTAATTGCTTTAGTTTTCTTACGTCTATCAAGTGGTGTGTTTACAAAAGTCACCCGTCCATCCTGTATCATTCTACTCATCCAAATCTAGCTTATGTTTGCGAAAAGATTTCAACTTTACTTAAATTCTGATAAACACAATTCAACCCCCTTCTCGTGTTTATAGTCGTCTATTTCACTCGGGACCCAATTTAGCCTTGATTTTTGCCTAATTGGACAATTCTTGTGAAACCTGAAATTGTAGGTCTCTTCCTTATCTTTCTAAGGATAGCAAGATCACCAAAATTCGATATCTGTAGCTCTAGTTATGATCTGCTCAAGGCAACAAGGTCAGGATGAGTTAAAATTCCGAAAATTAACAATGTTTTGCAATTAAACCCAATTAAGCCCAATAAGGTAAAAGCAAAAACAATGAGTGTAAAAGTTGTTTAATTTCCGTCTCTCTCTGGTTTGTGCGGCTGTAAACTGCTATATATGCTTATTAATCCTGATCTAACCCTAGACCAAATTAAGGGCCTCTGAATAAGCTTTCCAACAAGGTATCATATGCCTTAAATGAGCTTAATATGAGTAAGTTAGGCCCATTTAAGTGAAGGAATATCATGGACTGCACACTAATCCGTGCCAGAGAACTCGGAACCCAATTTAGCATTGATTTTGGCCTAATTTGACAATTCTTGTGACACCTGAAATTGTAGGTCTCTTCCATATCTTTCTAGGGACAGCAAGATCACCAAAATCCGATATCTGTAGCTCAAGTTATGCTCTGTACATGGCAACAAGGTCAGGATGAGTGAAAAATCCGAAAATTAACAATGTTTAGCAATTAGGCCCAATTAAGCCCAATGATGTAAAAGCAAAAACAATGATAGTAAAAGTTGTCTAATTTCCGTCTCTCTATGACTTGTGCAGCTGTAAACTGCTATTTATGCTTATTAATCCTGACCTAACCCTACACCTAATTAAGGGCCTCTAAATAAGCTTTCCAACAAGGTATCATATGCCTTAATTGGGCTTAAGATGAGTAAGTTAGGGTCATTTAATTGAAGGAACAACATGGACTCCGTACTGATCCGCGCCAGAGAACTAGGGACCCAATTTAGCCTTGATTTTGGCCTAATTTGACAATTCTTGTGACACCTGAAATTGTAGGTCTCTTCCTTATCTTTCAAGGGACAGCAAGATCACCAAAATCCGATATTTGTAGCTCTAGTTATGCTCTGCGCAAGGCAACAAGGTCAGGATGAGTGAAAAATCTGAAAATTAACAATGTTTAGCAATTAAGCCCAATAATGTAAAAGAAAAACAATGATTGTAAAAGTTGTCAAATTTTCGTCTCTCTCTGGCTTGTGCGGCTATAAACTAATATTTATGCTTATTAATCCTGACCTAACCCTAGACCAAATTAAGGGCCTCAGAATAAGCTTTCCAACAAGGTATCATATGCCTTAATTGGGCTTAAGATGAGTAAGGTAGGCCCATTTAAGTGAAGGAACACCATGGACTGCGCACTTATCCGTGCCGGAGAACTCGGGACCCAATTTAGACTTGATTTTGGCCTAATTTGACAATTCTTGTGAAACCTGAAATTGTAGGTCTCTTCCTTATCTTTCTAGGGACAGCAAGATCACCAAAATCCGATATCTGTAGCTCTAGTTATGCTCTGCGCAAGGAAACAAGGTCAGGATGAGTGAAAAATCCGAAAATTAACAATGTTTAGCAATTAAGCCCAATAATGTAAAAGCAAAAACAATGATTGTAAAAGTTGTCTAATTTCCGTCTCTCTCTGGCTTGTGCGGCTGTAAACTGCTATTTATGCTTATTAATCCTGACCTAACCCTAGACCAAATTAAGGGCCTCTGAATAAGCTTTCCAACAAGGTATCATATGCCTTAATTGGGCTTAAGATGAGTAAGGTAGGCCCATTTAAGTGAAGTAACACCATGGACTGCGTACTGATCCGTGCCGGAGAACTCGGGACCCAATTTAGCCTTGATTTTGGCCTAATTTGACAATTCTTGTGAAACCTGAAATTGTAGGTCTCTTCCTTATCTTTCAAAGGACATCAAGATCACCAAAATCCGATATCTGTAGCTCTAGTTATGCTCTGCGCAAGGCAACAAGGTCAGGATGATTGAAAAATCCGAAAATTAACAATGTTTAGTAATTAAACCCAATAATGTAAAAGTAAAAACATTGATTGTAAAAGTTATCTAATTTTGGTCTCTCTCTGGCTTGTGCCACTGTAAACTGCTATTTATGTTTATTAATCCTTACCTAACCCTAGACCAAAATTAAGGGCCTCTGAATAAGCTTTCCAACAAGGTATCATATGCCTTAATTGGGCTTAAGATGAGTAAGTTAGACCCATTTAAGTGAAGGAACAACATGGACTGCGCACTGATCCACGCCAGAGAACTTGGGACCCAATTTAGCCTTGATTTTGGCCTAATTTGACAATTCTTGTGAAACCTGGAATTGTAGGTCTCTTCCTTATCTTTCTAGGGACAGCAAGATCAACAAAATCCGATATATGTAGCTCTAGTTATGCTCTGCGCTAGCCAACAAGGTCAGGATGAGTGAAAAATCCAAAAATTAACATTGTTTAACAATTAAGCCCAATAATGTAAAGGCAACAACAATGATAGCAAAAGTTGTCTAATTTCCATCTCTCTCTGGCTTGTGCCGTTGTAAACTGCTATTTATGTTTATTAATCCTGACCTAACCTTAGACCAAATTAAGGGCCTCTGAATAAGCTTTCCAACAAGGTATCATATGCCTTATTTGGGCTTAAGATGTGTAAGTTAGGCCCATTTAAGTGACGGAACATCATGGATCGCACACCGATCTCATGCCGAAAAATTCGGGACCCAATTTAGCCTTGATTTTGTCATAATGTGACAATTCTCGTGAAACCTGAAATTGTAGGTATCTTCCTTATCTTTCTATGGACAGCAAGATCACTAAAATTCGATATCAGTAGCTCTAGTTTTGCTCTGCGCAAGGCAAGAAGGTCAGGATGAGTGAAAAATCCAAAAATTAACAATGTTTAGCAATTAAACCCAATTAAGCCCAATAATGTAAAAGAAAAACAATGATTATAAAAGTTGTCAAATTTTCGTCTCTCTCTGGCTTGTGCGGCTGTAAACAATATTTATGCTTATTAATCCTGACCTAACCCTAGACCAGATTAAGGGCCTCTGAATAAGCTTTCCAACAAGGTATCATATGCCTTAATTAGGCATAAGATGAGTAAGGTAGGCCCATTTAAGTGAAGGAACACCATGGACTGCGCACTGATCCGTGCCGGAGAACTCGGGACCCAATTTAGCCTTGATTTTGGTCCAATTTGAAAATTCTTGTGACACCTAAAATTGTAGGTCTCTTCCTTATATTTCTAGGGACAGCAAGATCACCAAAATCCGATATCTGTAGCTCTAGTTATGGTCTGCGCAAGGAAACAAGGTCAGGATGAGTGAAAAATCCGAAAATTAACAATGTTTAGCAATTAAGCCCAATTAAGCCCAATAATGTAAAAGCAAAAACAATGATTGAAAAAGTTGTCTAATTTCCGTCTCTCTCTGGCTTGTGCGGCTGTAAACTGCTATTTATGCTTATTAATCATGACCTAAACCTAGACCAAATTAAGGGCCTCTGAACAAGCTTTCCAACAAGGTATCATATGCCTTAATTGGGCTTAAGATGAGTAAGTTAGGCCCATTTTAGTGAAGGAACATCATGGACTGCACACTTATCCGTGCCAGAGAACTCGGGACCAAATTTAGCCTTGATATTGACATAATGTGACAATTCTCGTGAAACCTGAAATTGTAGGTCTCTTCCTTATCTTTCTAGGGACAACAAGATCACCAAAATCCGATATTTGTAGCTCTAGTTATGCTCTGTGCAAGGCAACAGGGTCAGGATGAATGAAAAATATGAAAATTAACAATGTTTAGCAATTAAGCCCAATAATGTTAAAGAAAAACAATGATTGTAAAAGTTGTCAAATTTTCGTCTCTCTCTGGCTTGTGCGGCTGTAAACTGCTATTTATGCTTATTAATCCTGATCTAACCCTAGACCTAATTAAGGGCCTCTGAATAAGCTTTCCAACAAGGTATCATATGCCTTAATTGGGCTTAAGATGAGTAAGGTAGGCCCATTTAAGTGAAGTAACACCATGGACTGCGTACTGATCCGTGCCGGAGAACTCGGGACCCGATTTAGCCTTGATTTTGGCCTAATTTGACAATTCTTGTGACACCTGAAATTGTAGGTCTCTTCCTTATCTTTCAAAGGACATCAAGATCACCAAAATCCGATATCTGTAGCTCTAGTTATGCTCTGCGCAAGGCAACAAGGTCAGGATGATTGAAAAATCCGAAAATTAACAATGTTTAGTAATTAAGCCCAATAATGTAAAAGTAAAAACAATGATTGTAAAAGTTATCTAATTTTGGTCTCTCTCTGGCTTGTGCCGCTGTAAACTGCTATTTATGTTTATTAATCCTTACCTAACCCTAGACCAAATTAAGGGGCTCTGAATAAGCTTTCCAACAAGGTATCATAAGCCTTAATTGGGCTTAAGATGAGTAAGTTAGGCACATTTAAGTGAAGGAACAACATGGACTGCGCACTGATCCACGCCAGAGAACTTGGGACCCAATTTAGCCTTGATTTTGGCCTAATTTGACAATTCTTGTGAAACCTGGAATTGTAGGTCTCTTCCTTATCTTTCTAGGGACAACAAGATCAACAAAATCCGATATATGTAGCTCTAGTTATGCTCTGCGCTAGCCAACAAGGTCAGGATGAATGAAAAATCCAAAAATTAACATTGTTTAGCAATTAAGCTCAATAATGTAAAAGCAACAACAATGATTGCAAAAGTTGTCTAATTTCCATCTCTCTCTGGCTTGTGCCGTTGTAAACTGCTATTTATGTTTATTAATCCTGACCTAACCTTAGACCAAATTAAGGGCCTCTGAATAAGCTTTCCAACAAGGTATCATATGCCTTAATTGGGCTTAAGATGTGTAAGTTAGGCCCATTTAAGTGACGGAACATCATGGACTGCACACTGATCTGTGCCAGAAAATTCGGGACCCAATTTAGCCTTGATTTTGTCATAATGTGACAATTCTCGTGAAACCTGAAATTGTAGGTCTCTTCCTTATCTTTCTAGGGACAGCAAGATCACTAAAATTCGATATCTGTAGCTCTAGTTATGCTCTGCGCAAGGCAACAAGGTCAGGATGAGTGAAAAATCTGAAAATTAACAATGTTTAGCAATTAAACCCAATTAAGCCCAATAATGTAAAATAAAAACAATGATTGTAAAAGTTGTCAAATTTTTGTCTCTCTCTGGCTTGTGCGGCTGTAAACTGCTATTTATGTTTATTAATCCTGACATAACCCTAGACCAGATTAAGGGCCTCTGAATAAGCTTTCCAACAAGGTATTATATGCCTTAATTGGGCTTAAGATGGGTAAGGTAGCCCCATTTAAGTGAAGGAACACCATGGACTGCGCACTGATCCGTGCCGGAGAACTCGGGACCCAATTTAGCCTTGATTTTGGCCCAATTTGACAATTCTTGTGACATCTAAAATTTGTAGGTCTCTTCCTTATCTTTCTAGGGACAGCAAGATCACCAAAATCCGATATCTGTAGCTCTAGTTATGGTCTGCGCAAGGAAAGAAGGTCAGGATGAGTGAAAAATCCGAAAATTAACAATGTTTAGCAATTAAGCCCAATTAAGCCCAATAATGTAAAAGCAAAAACAATGATTGAAAAAGTTGTCTAATTTCCGTCTCTCTCTGGCTTGTGCTGCTGTAAACTGCTATTTATGCTTATTATTCCTGACCTAACCCTAGAGCAAATTAAGGGCCTCTGAATAAGCTTTCCAACAAGGTATCATATGCCTTAATTGGGCTTAAGATGAGTAATTTAGGCCCATTTAAGTGAAGGAACATCATGGACTGCGCACTGATCCGCGCCAGAGAACTCGGGAACCAATTTAGCCTTGATTTTGGCCTAATTTGACAATTCTTATGAAACCTTAAATTGTATGTCTCTTCCTTATCTTTCTAGGGACAGCAAGATCACCAAAATCCTATATCTGTAGCTCAAGTTATGCTTTTGCGCAAGGCAACAAGGTCAGGATGAGTGAAAAATCCGAAAAATAACAATGTTTAGCAATTAAGCCCAATAATGTAAAAGCAAAAATAATGATTGTAAAAGTTGTCTAATTTCCGTCTCTCTCTGGCTTGTGCTGCTGTAAACTGCTATTTACACTTATTAATCCCGACCTTACCCTGGACCAAATTAAGGGCCTCTGAAAAAGCTTTCCAAAAAGGTATCATATGCCTTAATTGGGCTTGAAATGAGTAAGTTTGGCCCATTTAAGTGAAGGAACATTATGGACTGTGCACTGATCCATGCCAGAGAACTCGGGACCCAATTTAGCTTTGATTTTGGCCTAATTTGACAAATCTGGTGAAACCTGGGATTGTAGGTCTCTTCCTTATCTTTCTTGGGACAGCAAGATCACCAAAATCCGATATCTGTAGCTCTAGTTATGCTCTGCGGAAGGCAACAAGGTCAGGATGAGTGAAAAATCTGAAAATTAACAATGTTTAGCAATTAAGCCCAATAATGTAAAAGCAAAAACAATGATTGTAAAAGTTGTCTAATTTCTGTCTCTCGCTGGGTTGTGCTGCTGTAAACGGCTATTTATGCTTATTAATCCTTATCTAACCCTAGACCAAATTAAAGGCCTCTGAATAAGCTTTCCAACAAGGTATCATATGCCTTAATTGGGCTTAAGATGAGTAAGTTAGGTCCTTTAAGTGAAGGAACATCATGGACTGCACACTGATCCGTACCAGAGAACTCGGGACCCAATTTAAATTTGATTTTGGCCTAATTTGACAATTGT
>JAUPTC010000013.1:7817868-7860839 GCA_030762895.1 Sophora flavescens
CATAACTAGAGCTACAAATATCGGATTTTGGTGATCTTGTTGTCCCTAGAAAGATAAGGAAGAGACCTACAATTTCAGGTTTCACGAGAATTGTCATATTATGTCAATATCAAGGCTAAATTTGGTCCCGAGTTCTCTGGCGCGGATCAGTGTGCAGTCCATGATGTTCCTTCACTTAAATGGGCCTAACTTACTCATCTTAAGCCCAATTAAGGCATATGATACCTTGTTGGAAAGCTTCTTCAGAGGCCCTTAATTTGGTCTAGGTTTAGGTCATGATTAATTAGCATAAATAGCAGTTTACAGCCGCACAAGCCAGAGAGAGACGGAAATTAGACAACTTTTTCAATCATTGTTTTTGCTTTTACATTATTGGGCTTAATTGGGCTTAATTGCTAAACATTGTTAATTTTCGGATTTTTCACTCATCCTGACCTTCTTTCCTTGCGCAGAGCATAACTTGAGCTACAGATATCGGATTTTGGTGATCTTGCTGTCCCTAGAAAGATAAGGAAGAGACATACAATTTAATGTTTCATAAGAATTGTCAAATTAGGCAAAATCAAGGCTAAATTGGGTTCCGAGTTCTCTTGCGCGGATTAGTGCGCAGTCCACGATGTTCCTTCACTTAAATGGGCCTAACTTACTCATCTTAAGCCCAATTAAGGCATATGATACCTTGTTGGAAAGCTTATTCGGAAGCCCTTAATTTGGTCTAGGGTTACGTCAGGATTAAAAAGCATAAATAGCTGTTTACAGTCGCACAAGCCAGATAGAGACGGAAATTAGATAACTTTTACAATCAATGTTTTTGCTTTTACATTTTTGGGCTTAATTGGGCTTAATTGCTAAGCATTGTTAATTTTCGGAATTTTCACTCATCATAACCTTGTTGCCTTGCGCAGAGCATAACTAGAGCAACAGATATCGAATTTTAGTGATCTTGCTGTCCCTAGAAAGATAAGGAAGAGACCTACAATTTCAGGTTTCACGAGAATTGTCACATTATGACAAAATCAAGGCTAAATTGGGTCCCGAATTTTCTGGCACAGATCAGTGTGCAGTCCATGATGTTCCATCACTTAAATGGGCCTAACTTACACATCTTAAGCCCAATTAAGGCATATGATATCTTGTTGGAAAGCTTATTCAGAGGCCCTTAATTTGGTCTAAGGTTAGGTCAGGATTAATAAACATAAATAGCAGTTTACAACGGCACAAGCCAGAGAGAGATGGAAATTAGACAACTTTTGCAATCATTGTTGTTGCTTTTACATTATTGAGCTTAATTGCTAAACAATGTTAATTTTTTGATTTTTCACTCATCCTGACCTTGTTGGCTAGCGCAGAGCATAACTAGAGCTACATATATCGGATTTTGTTGATCTTGTTGTCCCTAGAAAGATAAGGAAGAGACCTACAATTCCAGGTTTCACAAGAATTGTCAAATTAGGCCAAAATCAAGCCTAAATTGGGTCCCAAGTTCTCTGGCGTGGATCAGTGCGCAGTCCATGTTGTTCCTTCATTTAAATGTGCCTAACTTACTCATCTTAAGCCCAATTAAGGCATATGATACCTTGTTGGAAAGCTTATTCAGAGGCCCTTAATTTGGTCTAGGGTTAGGTAAGGATTAATAAACATAAATAGCAGTTTACAGCGGCACAAGCTAGAGAGAGACCAAAATTAGATAACTTTTACAATCATTGTTTTTACTTTTACATTATTGGGCTTAATTGCTAAACATTGTTAATTTTCATATTTTTCACTCATCCTAACCCTGTTGCCTTGCGCAGAGCATAACTAGAGCTACAGATATCGGATTTTTTTGATCTTGCTGTCCCTAGAAAGATAAGGAAGAGACCTACAATTTCAGGTGTCACAAGAATTGTCAAATTAGGCCAAAATCAAGGCTAAATTGGGTCCCGAGTTCTCCGGCACGGATCAGTGCGCAGTCCATGGTATTTCTTCACTTAAATGGGCCTACCTTACTCATCTTAAGCCCAATTAAGGCATATGATACCTTGTTGGAAAGCTTATTCAGAGGCCCTTAATTAGGTCTAGGGTTAGGTCATGATTAATAAGCATAAATCGCAGTTTACAGCCGCACAAGCCAGAGAGAGACGAAAATTTGACAACTTTTACAATCATTGTTTTTCTTTAACATTATTAGGCTTAATTGCTAAACATTGTTAATTTTCATATTTTTCACTCATCCTAACCCTGTTGCCTTGCGCAGAGCATAACTAGAGCTACAAATATCGGATTTTGGTGATCTTGTTGTCCCTAGAAAGATAAGGAAGAGACCTACAATTTCAGGTTTCACGAGAATTGTCATATTATGTCAATATCAAGGCTAAATTTGGTCCCGAGTTCTCTGGCGCGGATCAGTGTGCAGTCCATGATGTTCCTTCACTTAAATGGGCCTAACTTACTCATCTTAAGCCCAATTAAGGCATATGATACCTTGTTGGAAAGCTTGTTCAGAGGCCCTTAATTTGGTCTAGGTTTAGGTCATGATTAATAAGCATAAATAGCAGTTTACAGCCGCACAAGCCAGAGAGAGACGGAAATTAGACAACTTTTTCAATCATTGTTTTTGCTTTTACATTATTGGGCTTAATTGCTAAACATTGTTAATTTTCGGATTTTTCACTCATCCTGACCTTCTTTCCTTGCGCAGACCATAACTAGAGCTACCGATATCGGATTTTGGTGATCTTGCTGTCCCTAGAAAGATAAGGAAGAGACCTACAATTTTAGATGTCACAAGAATAGTCAAATTGGGCCAAAATCAAGGCTAAATTGGGTCCCGAGTTCTCCGGCACGGATCAGTGCGCAGTCCATGGTGTTCCTTCACTTAAATGGGCCTACCTTACCCATCTTAAGCCTAATTAAGGCATATAATACCTTGTTGGAAAGCTTATTCAGAGGCCCTTAATCTGGTCTAGGGTTATGTCAGGATTAATAAACATAAATAGCAGTTTACAGCCGCACAAGCCAGAGAGAGACGAAAATTTGACAACTTTTACAATCATTGTTTTTATTTTACATTATTGGGCTTAATTGGGTTTAATTGCTAAACATTGTTAATTTTCAGATTTTTCACTCATCCTGACCTTGTTGCCTTGCGCAGAGCATAACTAGAGCAACAGATATCGAATTTTAGTGATCTTGCTGTCCCTAGAAAGATAAGGAAGAGACCTACAATTTCAGGTTTCACGAGAATTGTCACATTATGACAAAATCAAGGCTAAATTGGGTCCCGAATTTTCTGGCACGGATCAGTGTGCAGTCCATGATGTTCCATCACTTAAATGGGCCTAACTTACACATCTTAAGCCCAATTAAGGCATATGATATCTTGTTGGAAAGCTTATTCAGAGGCCCTTAATTTGGTCTAAGGTTAGGTCAGGATTAATAAACATAAATAGCAGTTTACAACGGCACAAGCCAGAGAGAGATGGAAATTAGACAACTTTTGCAATCATTGTTGTTGCTTTTACATTATTGAGCTTAATTGCTAAACAATGTTAATTTTTTGATTTTTCACTCATCCTGACCTTGTTGGCTAGCGCAGAGCATAACTAGAGCTACATATATCGGATTTTGTTGATCTTGTTGTCCCTAGAAAGATAAGGAAGAGACCTACAATTCCAGGTTTCACAAGAATTGTCAAATTAGGCCAAAATCAAGCCTAAATTGGGTCCCAAGTTCTCTGGCGTGGATCAGTGCGCTGTCCATGTTGTTCCTTCACTTAAATGTGCCTAACTTACTCATCTTAAGCCCAATTAAGGCATATGATACCTTGTTGGAAAGCTTATTCAGAGGCCCTTAATTTGGTCTAGGGTTAGGTAAGGATTAATAAACATAAATAGCAGTTTACAGCGGCACAAGCCAGAGAGAGACCAAAATTAGATAACTTTTACAATCATTGTTTTTCTTTTACATTATTGGGCTTAATTGCTAAACATTGTTAATTTTCATATTTTTCACTCATCCTAACCCTGTTGCCTTGCGCAGAGCATAACTAGAGCTACAAATATCGGATTTTGGGGATCTTGTTGTCCCTAGAAAGATAAGGAAGAGACCTACAATTTCAGGTTTCACGAGAATTGTCATATTATGTCAATATCAAGGCTAAATTTGGTCCCGAGTTCTCCGGCGCGGATCAGTGTGCAGTCCATGATGTTCCTTCACTTAAATGGGCCTAACTTACTTATCTTAAGCCCAATTAAGGCATATGATACCTTGTTGGAAAGCTTGTTCAGAGGCCCTTAATTTGGTCTAGGTTTAGGTCATGATTAATAAGCATAAATAGCAGTTTACAGCCGCACAAGCCACAGAGAGACGGAAATTAGACAACTTTTTCAATCATTGTTTTTGCTTTTACATTATTTGGCTTAATTGGGCTTAATTGCTAAACATTGTTAATTTTCGGATTTTTCACTCATCCTGACCTTCTTTCCTTGCGCAGACCATAACTAGAGCTACAGATATCGGATTTTGGTGATCTTGATGTCCTTTGAAAGATAAGGAAGAGACCTACAATTTCAGGTGTCACAAGAATTGTCAAATTAGGCCAAAATCAAGGCTAAATTGGGTCCCGAGTTCTCCGGCACGGATCAGTACGCAGTCCACGGTGTTACTTCACTTAAATGGGCCTACCTTACTCATCTTAAGCCCAATTAAGGCATATGATACCTTGTTGGAAAGCTTATTCAGAGGCCCTTAATTAGGTCTAGGGTTAGATCAGGATTAATAAGCATAAATAGCAGTTTACAGCCGCACAAGCCAGAGAGAGACGAAAATTTGACAACTTTTACAATCATTGTTTTTCTTTAACATTATTGGGCTTAATTGTTAAACATTGTTAATTTTCATATTTTTCATTCATCCTGACCCTGTTGCCTTGCGCAGAGCATAACTAGAGCTACAAATATCGGATTTTGGTGATCTTGTTGTCCCTAGAAAGATAAGGAAGAGATCTACAATTTCAGGTGTCACGAAAATTGTCACATTATGTCAATATCAAGGCTAAATTTGGTCCCGAGTTCTCTGGCCCGGATAAGTGTGCAGTCCATGATGTTCCTTCACTTAAATGGGCCTAACTTACTCATCTTAAGCCCAATTAAGGCATGTGATACCTTGTTGGAAAGCTTGTTCAGAGGCCCTTAATTTGGTCTAGGTTTAGGTCATGATTAATAAGCATAAATAGCAGTTTACAGCCGCACAAGCCAGAGAGAGACGGAAATTAGACATCTTTTTCAATCATTGTTTTTGCTTTTTCATTATTGGGCTTAATTGGGCTTAATTGCTAAACATTGTTAATTTTCGGATTTTTCACTCATCCTGACCTTGTTGCCTTGCGCAAAGCATAACTAGAGCTACAGATATCGGATTTTGGTGATCTTGATGTCCTTTGAAAGATAAGGAAGAGACCTACAATTTCAGGTGTCACAATAATTGTCAAATTAGGCCAAAATCAAGGCTAAATTGGGTCCCGAGTTCTCCGGCACGGATCAGTACGCAGTCCATGGTGTTACTTCACTTAAATGGGCCTACCTTACTCATCTTAAGCCCAATTAAGGCATATGATACCTTGTTGGAAAGCTTATTCAGAGGCCCTTAATTAGGTCTAGGGTTAGATCAAGATTAATAAGCATAAATAACAGTTTACAGCCGCACAAGCCAGAGAGAGACGAAAATTTGACAACTTTTACAATAATTGTTTTTCTTTAACATTATTGGGCTTAATTGCTAAACATTGTTAATTTTCATATTTTTCACTCATCCTGACCCTGTTGCCTTGCGCAGAGCATAACTAGAGCTACAAATATCGGATTTTGGTGATCTTGTTGTCCCTAGAAAGATAAGGAAGAGACCTACAATTTCAGGTTTCACGAGAATTGTCACATTATGTCAATATCAAGGCTAAATTTGGACCCGAGTTCTCTGGTACGGATAAGTCTACAGTCCATGATGTTCCTTCACTTAAATGGGCCTAACTTACTCATCTTAAGCCCAATTAAGGCATGTGATACCTTGTTGGAAAGCTTGTTCAGAGGCCCTTAATTTGGTCTAGGTTTAGGTCATGATTAATAAGCATAAATAGCAGTTTACAGCCGCACAAGCCAGAGAGAGACGGAAATTAGACAACTTTTTCAATCATTGTTTTTGCTTTTACATTTTTTTGGGCTTAATTGGGCTTAATTGCTAAACATTGTTAATTTTCGGATTTTTCACTCATCCTGACCTTCTTTCCTTGCGCAGACCATAACTAGAGCTACAGATATCGGATTTTGGTGATCTTGCTGTCCCTAGAAATATAAGGAAGAGACCTACAATTTTAGGTGTCACAAGAATTGTCAAATTGGGCCAAAATCAAGGCTAAATTGGGTCCCGAGTTCTCCCAAGACGGATCGCTGCGCAGTCCATGGTATTCCTTCACTTAAATGGGCCTACCTTACTCATCTTAAGCCTAATTAAGGCATATGATACCTTGTTGGAAAGCTTATTCAGAGGCCCTTAATCTGGTCTAGGGTTAGGTCAGGATTAATATGCATAAATAGCAGTTTATAGCCGCACAAGCCAGAGAGAGACGAAAATTTGACAACTTTTACAATCATTGTTTTTCTTTTACATTATTGGGCTTAATTGGGTTTAATTGCTAAACATTGTTAATTTTCAGATTTTTCACTCATCCTGACCTTGTTGCCTTGCGCAGAGCATAACTAGAGCTACTGATATCGAATTTTAGTGATCTTGCTGTCCCTAGAAAGATAAGGAAGAGACCTACAATTTCAGGTTTCACGAGAATTGTCACATTATGACAAAATCAAGGCTAAATTGGGTCCCGAATTTTCTGGCACAGATCAGTGTGCAGTCCATGATGTTCCGTCACTTAAATGGGCCTAACTTACACATCTTAATCCCAATTAAGGCATTTGATACCTTGTTGGAAAGCTTATTCAGAGGCCCTTAATTTGGTCTAAGGTTAGGTCAGGATTAATAAACATAAATAGCAGTTTACAACGGCAAAAGCCAGAGAGAGATGGAAATTAGACAACTTTTACTATCATTGTTGTTGCCTTTACATTATTGGGCTTAATTGCTAAACAATGTTAATTTTTGGATTTTTCACTCATCCTGACCTTGTTGGCTAGCGCAGAGCATAACTAGAGCTACATATATCGGATTTTGTTGATCTTGCTGTCCCTAGAAAGATAAGGAAGAGACCTATAATTTCAGGTTTCACAAGAATTGTCAAATTAGGCCAAAATCAAGTCTAAATTGGGTCCCGAGTTCTCCGGCACGGATAAGTGCGCAGTCCATGGTGTTCCTTCACTTAAATGGGCCTACCTTACTCATCTTAAGCCCAATTAAGGCATATGATACCTTGTTGGAAAGCTTATTCTGAGGCCCTTAATTTGCTCTAGGGTTAGGTCAGGATTAATAAGCATAAATATTAGTTTATAGCCGCACAAGCCAGAGAGAGACGAAAATTTGACAACTTTTACAATCATTGTTTTTCTTTTACATTATTGGGCTTAATTGGGCTTAATTGCTAAACATTGTTAATTTTCAGATTTTTCACTCATCCTGACCTTGTTGCCTTGCGCAGAGCATAACTAGAGCTACAAATATCGGATTTTGGTGATCTTGCTGTCCCTTGAAAGATAAGGAAGAGACCTACAATTTCAGGTGTCACAAGAATTGTCAAATTAGGCCAAAATCAAGGCTAAATTGGGTCCCTAGTTCTCTGGCGCGGATCAGTACGGAGTCCATGTTGTTCCTTCAATTAAATGACCCTAACTTACTCATCTTAAGCCCAATTAAGGCATATGATACCTTGTTGGAAAGCTTATTTAGAGGCCCTTAATTAGGTGTAGGGTTAGGTCAGGATTAATAAGCATAAATAGCAGTTTACAGCCGCACAAGTCATAGAGAGACGGAAATTAGACAACTTTTACAATCATTGTTTTTGCTTTTACATCATTGGGCTTAATTGGGCCTAATTGCTAAACATTGTTAATTTTCGGATTTTTCACTCATCCTGACCTTGTTGCCATGTACAGAGCATAACTTGAGCTACAGATATCGGATTTTGGGGATCTTGCTGTCCCTAGAAAGATAAGGAAGAGACCTACAATTTCAGGTGTCACAAGAATTGTCAAATTAGGCCAAAATCAATGCTAAATTGGGTTCCGAGTTCTCTGGCACGGATTAGTGCGTAGTCCATGATATTCCTTCACTTAAATGGGCATAACTTACTCATATTAAGCCCATTTAAGGCATATGATACCTTGTTGGAAAGCTTATTCAGAGGCCCTTAATTTGGTCTAGGGTTAGATCAGGATTAATAAGCATATATAGCAGTTTACAGCCGCACAAACGAGAGAGACACGGAAATTAAACAACTTTTACACTCATTGTTTTTGCTTTTACCTTATTGGGCTTAATTGGGTTTAATTGCAAAACATTGTTAATTTTCGGAATTTTAACTCATCCTGACCTTGTTGCCTTGAGCAGATCATAACTAGAGCTACAGATATCGAATTTTGGTGATCTTGCTATCCCTAGAAAGATAAGGAAGAGACCTACAATTTCAGGTTTCATAAGAATTGTCCAATTAGGCAAAAATCAAGGCTAAATTGGGTCCCGAGTGAAATAGACCACTATAAACACGAGAAGGGGGTTGAATTGTGTTTATCAGAATTTAAGTAAAGTTGAAATCTTTTCGCAAACAGAAGCTAGATTTGGATGAGTAGAAGGATACAGGATGGACGGGTGACTTTTGTAAACACACCACTTGATAGACGTAAGAAAACTAAAGAAATTAAAGAGGTTATAAGGAAAGAGAGATTGACATGGTTATTTATCCTGGTTCACTCTTCAAAGCAAAGAGCTACGCCCAGTCCTTGGTAGTACCAAGATTTATCCACTATAATTGATCAGGTTACAGACTCAAGTATTGTTTGTACACCTAGCCTCTTCAGGCTCAAAGACAAGTATTCTTTGCACACCTAGCCTCTTCAGGCTCAAGACAAGTATTGTTTGCACACGTAGCCTCTTCAGGCTCACTAAGTTTGTTTGAGAGATTTGGTTTGTAATGAATACAACTTAGACAGACAGAACTTTCACTAACACTCAGAGAGTGGTTTAAATGTAAATAGCTTAGGAAAGTCTGTGTAATAACTTCAAATGATTGAAGAATACAGAATGAAAGAATGAAGAAATTAATGCGCAGAGTAATGGCTTTTTAATGCAATGTGTATTCTCAACTTCTTCATCTTCAATGACTTCCATATTTATAGTCTTCAAGCATTTAGGATCCGTTAGAGACATTCCCTCAGATGTTGGCTTCAAGCAGAACTTCATTAAATGCAATAGAGTCGTTCTGGGCAGCCATTAATGCAATAGGAACGTTGGTTGTACTCTAACATGAAGGATCATGGCTTTATGCATCATGATACAACCAAATCGAGTTGTGCCAGAGAGCTTTTTGTACTTTGCTGAGTACACTTCCCTTTTTGTGTAAGGACCAGAGGTACTAGGGAATAAAGCATGTTGGAAGCATTCTTCAACTGGTCTTTGGTTCTGATTATCCAATGTTGCTTGAGAGAGTAACTTCTGACTTTTCTTGATAAGCGTGAAACTGAGTAGAAGAGAAGGTTTCAAGTCTCTTTATGGTTCTTGAAATACGATTATGAAAATCCTTATAGAATTCGCGTTCATAAGATACGTGCTTCCAAATTGAAAATAATCGTGTCTATCTAGCCATTTAAGATTTTTCATTGCGGCTAGTAGACGAGCTCCATATTGAGGAGTTAGCAAGTCCAAAGACTAGTGTGGACGAGCGCTTCTGTCACCTTTAGTGGACGAGCACTTCTGTTACTGTAGTGGATGAGAGCCTCTGTTACTTTAGTAGACGAGCTCCATATGCACCGTCATTGGACGGATACTCCTTTAACTGGTTGAACGTAACCTAGTAGACGAGCTCCATATGCCACGTCATTGGACGAGCGCTTCTGATACCTTAATGGACGAGCGCTTCTGTTACTTTTAGTAGACGAGTGCCTCTGTCACTTTAGTAGACACTGCCTTTCATCACTTTAGTGGACGACCACTTGTGTCACTTTATTGGATGCAAGTTTCTATCTCTTGGGTTTTGGACGAGCGCTTCAATCACTACAGTACTGGACGCTTGTTTCAATCACTTGTGTGTTGGATGTGATCTTCTATCACTTGAGTTGGAAGTGAGTTTCTATCACTTGTGTTGGACGTGAGCTTGCTCACTACTACATCGTTGGACGTGAGCTTCTATCACTACAGTGTTGGACGTGAGCTTCAATCACTTGCGTTGGACGGATGATTCTATCATTTGCGTTGGACGGATGGTTCTCTTATTTAATCTGCACACTAGATAGACAGGTTAGCAACCAATATGAAGGTTAATTATATCATTAACCAAGGTTTAGTTCTCATCAAAACATAGGGAAATGCACATCAGACATTTTAGAAACTTAACACCGAAGTTCTTCAGGCGCGGATCCAGTCTGCGATCCATGATGTTCCTTCACTTAAATGGGCCTAACTTACTCATCTTAAGCCCAATTAAGGCATATGATACCTTGTTGGAAAGCTTATTCAGAGACCCCTAATTTGGTCTAGGGATAGGACATGATTAATAAGCATAAATAGCAGTTTACAGCCGCACAAGCCAGAGAGAGACGGAAATTAGACAACTTTTACAATCATTGTTTTTACTTTTATATTAATGGGCTTAATTGGACTTAATTGCTAAACATTGTTAATTTTCGGATTTTTCACTCATCCTGACCTTGTTGCCTTGCGCAGAGCATCACTAGAGCTACAGATATCGGATTTTGGTAATCTTATTGTCCCTAGAAAGATTAGGAAGAGACCTACAATTTCAGGTTTCACAACAATTGTCAAATTAGGCCAAAATCAAAGTTAAATTGGGTCCCGAGTTCTCTGGCACGGATCAGTGTGCAGTCCATGATGTTCCTTCACTTAAAGGACCTAACTTACTCATCTTAAGCCCAATTAAGGCATATGATACCTTGTTGGAAAGCTTATTCAGAGGCCTTTAATTTGGTATAGGGTTAGATCATGATTAATAAGCATAAATAGCCATTTACAGCCGCACAAGCCAGCGAGAGACAGAAATTAGACAACTTTTACAATCATTGTTTTTGCTTTTACATTATTGGGCTTAATTGCTAAACATTGTTAATTTTCAGATTTTTCACTCATCCTGACCTTGTTGCCTTGCGCAGAGCATAACTAGAGCTACAGATATCGGATTTTGGTGATCTTGCTGTCCCAAGAACGATAAGGAAGAGACCTACAATCCCAGGTTTCACAAGAATTGTCAAATTAGGCCAAAATCAAGGCTAAATTGGGTCCCGAGTTCTCTGGCATGGATCAGTGCACTGTCCATAATGTTCCTTCACTTAAATGGGCCAAACTTACTTATCTCAACCCCAATTAAGGCATATGATACCTTGTTGGAAAGCTTTTTCAGAGGCCCTTAATTTGGTCTAGGGTTAGGTCGGGATTAATAAGTGTAAATAGCAGTTTACAGCAGTACAAGCCAGAGAGAGACGGAAATTAGACAACTTTTACAATCATTATTTTTGCTTTTACATTATTGGGCTTAATTGCTAAACATTGTTATTTTTCGGATTTTTCACTCATCCTGACCTTGTTGCCCGCGAAAGCATAACTTGAGCTACGAGATATCGGATTTTGGTGATCTTGCTGTCCCTAGAAAGATAAGGAAGAGACATACAATTTAAGGTTTCATAAGAATTGTCAAATTAGGCCAAAATCAAGGCTAAATTGGTTCCCCGAGTTCTCGGCGCGGATCGGTGCGCAGATCCATGAAGTTCCTTCACTTAACTGGGTCTAACTTACTCGTCTTAAGCCCAATTAAGGCATATGATACCTTGTTGGAAAGCTTATTCAGAAGCCCTTAATTTGGTCTAGGGTTACGTCAGGATTAAAAAGCATAAATAGCAGTTTACAGCCGCACAAGCCAGATAGAGACGGAAATTAGATAACTTTTACAATCAATGTTTTTGCTTTTACATTTTTGGGCTTAATTGGGCTTAATTGCTAAACATTGTTAATTTTCGTAATTTTCACTCATCCTGACCTTGTTGCCTTGCGCAGAGCATAACTATAGCTATAGATAACTGATTTTGGTGATCTTGTTGTCCCTAGAAAGATAAGGAAGAGACCTACAATCTCAGGTTTCACAAGAATTGTCAAATTAGGCCAAAATCAAGGCTAAGTTGGGTATCGAGTTCTCTGGCGCGAAACAGTGCGCAGTCCATGATGTTCCTTCACTTAAATGGGCCATACTTACTCATCTTAAGGCCAATTAAGGCATATGATACCTTGTTCGAAAGCTTACTTAGAGGCCCTTAATTTGGTCTACGGTTAGGTCAGGATTAATAAGCATAAATAGTAGTTTACAGTCGAACAAGCCAGAGAGAGACGAAAATTAGATAACTTTTACAATCATTGTTTTTACTTTCACATTATTGGGCTTAATTTCAAAACATTGTTAATTTTTGGATTTTTCACTGATCCTGACCTCGTTGCCTTGCGCAGAGTATAACTTGAGCTTAAGATATCGGATTTTGGTGATCTTGTTGTCCCTAGAAAGGTAAGGAAGAGACCTTCAATTTAATGTTTCACAAGAATTGTCAAATTAGGCCAAAATCAAGGCTAAATTGGTTCCCGAGTTCTCTGGCGCGAATCAGTGTGCAGTCCATGATGTTCCTTCACTTAAATGGGCCTAACTTACTAATCTTATGCCCCATTAAGGCATATGATACCTTGTTGGAAAGCTTATTCAGAGGCCCTTATTTTGGCCTAGGGTTAGGTCAGGATTAATAAGCGTAAATAGTAGTTTACAGCCACACAAGTCAGAGAGAGACGAAAATTAGACAACTTTTACAATCATTGTTTTAAAGATAAAGAAAGGACCTACAATTTCAGGTTCCACAAGAATTGTCAAATTAGGCCAAAATCAAGGCTAAATTGGGTCCCGAGTTCTCTGGCACGGATCGGTGTACAATGCATGATGTTCCTTCACTTAAATGGGCCTAACTTACTCATCTTAAGCCCAATTAAGGCATATGATACTTTGTTGGAAAGCTTATTAAGAGGCCCTTAATTTGGTCCAGGGTTACGTCAGGATTAATAAGAATACATAGCAGTTTACTGCCGCACAATCCAGAAAGAGACGGAAATTAGATAACTTTTACAATCAATGTTTTTGCTTTTACATTATTGGGCTTAATTGCTAAACATTGTTAATTTTCGGATTTTTCACTCATCCTGACCTTGTTGCCTTGCGCATAGCATAACTAGTGCTACAGATATCGGATTTTGGTGATCTTGCTGTCCCAAGAAAGATAACGAAGAGACCTACAAGCCCTGGTTCCACAAGAATTGTCAAACTAGGCGAAAATCAAGGCTAAATTGGGTCCCGAGTTCTCTGGCACGGATCAGTGCGCATTCCATAATGTTCCTTCACTTAAATGGGCGTAACTTACTCATCATAAGCCCAATTAAGGCATATGATACCTTGTTGGAAAGCTTATTCAGAGGCCCTTAATTTGGTCTAGGGTTAGGTCAGGATTAATAAGCATAAATAACAGTTTACAACCGCACAAGCCAGAGAGAGACGGAAATTAGACAACTTTTTCAATCATTATTTTTGCTTTTACATTATTGGGCTTAATTGCTAAACATTGTTAATTGTCGGATTTTTCACTCATCCTGACCTTGTTGCCTTGCGCAAAGCATAACTTGAGCTAAAGATATCGGATTTTGGTAATATTGTTGTCCCTAGAAAGATAAGGAAGAGACCTACCATTTAAGGTTTCATAAGAATTGTCAAATTAGGCCAAAATAAAGGCTAAATTGGTTCCCGAGTTCTCTGGCGCGGATCAGTGTGCAGTCCATGATGTTCCTTCACTTAAATGGGCCTAACTAACTCATCTTAAGCCCAATTAAGGCATATGATACCTTGTTGAAAAGCTTATTCAGAGGCCCTTAATTTGGTCTAGGGTTAGGTCAGGATTAATAGGCATAAATAGCAGTTTACAGCCACACATGCCAGAGAGAGACGAAAATTAGACAACTTTTACAATCATTGTTTTAAAGATAAAGAAAGGACCTTCAATTTCAGGTTTCACAAAATATGTCAAATTAGGCCAAAATCAAGGCTAAATTGGGTCCCGAGTTCTCTGGCACGGATCAGTGCGCAGTCCATGATATCACTTCACTTAAATGGGCCTAACTTACTCTTCTTAAGCCCAATTAAGGTATATGATACCTTGTTGGAAAGCTTATTCTGAGGCCCTTATTTTCGCCAAGGGTTAGGTCAGGATTAATAAGCATAAATAGCATTTTTACAGCCACACAAGGCAGAGAGAGACGAAAATTAGACAACTTTTACAATCATTGTTTTAAATATAAAGAAGGGACCTACAATTTCAGGTTCCACAAGAATTGTCAAATTAGGCCAAAATCAAGGCTAAATTGGGTCCCGAGTTCCCTGGTGCGGATCAGTGAACAGTTCATGATGTTCCTTCACTTAAATGGGCCTAACTTACTCATCTTAAGTCCAATTAAGGCATATGATACCTTGTTGGATAGTTTATTAAGAGGCCCTTAATTTGGTCTAGGGTTAGGTCAGGATTAATAAGCATAAATAGCAGTTTACAGCCGCACAAGCCAGAGGGAGACGGAAATTAGACAACTTTTATAATCATTGTTTTTACTTTTACATTATAGGGCATAATTGCTAAACATTGTTAATTTTCGGATTTTTCACTCATCCCGACCTTGTTGCCTTGCACAGAGCATAACTTGAGCTGCAGATATCGGATTTTAGTGATCTTGCTGTCCCTAGAAAGATAAGGAAGAGACCTACAATTTCAGGTTTCACAAGAATTGTCAAATTAGGCCAAAATCAAGGCTAAATTGGGTCCCGAGTAATCTTGCATGGTTCAGTGCGCAGTCCATGATGTTCCTTCACTTAAATGGGCCTAACTTACTCATCTTAAGCCCAATTAAGGCAAAGATACCTTGCTGGAAAGCTTATTCAGAGGAACTTAATTTGGTCTAGGGTTAGGTCAGGATTAGTAAGCTTAAATAGCAGTTTACAGCCGCACAAGCCAGAGAGAAACGGAAATTAGGCAACTTTTACAATCATTGTTTTTGCTCTTACATTATTGGGCTTAATTGGGCTTAATTGCTAAACAATGTTAATTTTCGGATTATTCACTCATCCTGACCTTGTTGTCTTGCACAGAGCATAACTAGAGCTACAGATATCGGATTTTGGTGATCTTGCTGTCCATAGAAAGATAAGGAAGAGACCTACAATCTCAGGTTTCACAAGAATTGTCAAATTAGGCCAAAATAAAGTCAAAATTGGGTCCCGAGTTCTCTGGGGCAGATCCGTGCGCAGTCCATGATGTTCCTTCACTTAAATGGGCCTAACTTACTCATCTTAAACCCAATTACGGCATATGATACCTTGTTGGAAAGCTTATTCAGAAGCCCTTATTTTGGTCTAGGGTTAGGTCAGGATTAATAAGCATAAATAGCAGTTTACAGCCACACAAGCCAGAGAGAGACGAAAATTAGACAACTTTTACAGTCATTGTTTTAAAGATAAAGAAGGGACCTACAATTTCATGTTTCACAAGTATTGTCAAATTAGCCCAAAATCAAGGCTAAATTGGGTCCCGAGTTCTCTGGCCAGGATCAGTGTGCAGTCCATTATGTTCCTTTACTAAAATGGGTCAAACTTACCCATCTTAAGCCCAATTAAGGCATATGATACCTTGTTGGAAAGCTTATTCAGAGGCCCTTAATTTGGTCCAGGGTTACGTCAGGATTAATAAGCATAAATAGCAGTTTGCAGCCACACAAGCCAGAGAGAGACGAAAATTAGACAACTTTTACCATCAATGTTTTTACTTTTACATTATTGGGCTTAATTGGGCTTAATTGCTAAACATTGTTAATTTTCGGATTTTTCACTCATCCTGACCGTGTTGCTTAGTGCAGAGCATAACTAGAGCTACAAATATCGGATTTTGGTGATCTTGCTGTCCCTAGAAAGATAAGGAAGAGACCTACAGTCTCGGGTGTCACAATAAATGTCAAATTAGGCCAAAATCAAGGCTAAATTAGGTCCCGAGTTCTCTGGCGCGGATCAGTGCGCAGTCCATGATGTTCCTTCACTTAAATGGGCCTAACTTACTCATCTTAAGTTCAATTAAGGCATATGATACCTTGTTTAAAACCTTATTCAGAGGCCCTTAATTTGGTCTAGGGTCTGGTCAGGATTAATAAGCATCAATAGCAGTTTACAGCCGCACAATCCTGAGAGAGACGGAAATTAGACAACTTTTGCAATCATTGTTTTAAAGATAAATAGATGACCTACAATTTCAGGTTTCACAAGAGTTGTCAAATTAGGCCAAAATCAAGGCTAAATTGGTTCCCGAGTTCTCTGGCACAGATCAGTGTACAGTCCATGATGTTCCTTCTCTTAAATGGGCCAAACTTACTCATCTTAAGCCCAATTAAGGCATATGATACCTTGTTGGAAAGCTTATTCAGAGGCCCTTAATTTGGTATAGGGTTTGGTCAAGATTAATAAGCATAAATAGCAGTTTACAGCCCCACAAGCCAGAGAGATACGGAAATTAGACAACTTTAACAATCATTGTTTTTGCTTTTACATTATTAGGCTTAATTACTAAACATTGTTAATTTTCAGATTTTTCACTCATCCTGACCTTGTTGCCTTGCGCAGAGCATTACTAGAGTTACAGATATCGGATTTTGGTGATCTTGTTGTCCCTAGAAAGAAAAGGAAGACACCTACAATTTCAGGTTTCACAAGAATTGTCAAATTAGGCCAAAATCAAGGCTAATTTGGGTCCCGAGTTCTCTGGCGCAGATCAGTGCGCAGTCCATGATGTTCCATCACTTAAATGGGCATAACTTACTCATCTTAAGCCCAATTAAGGCATATAATACCTTGTTGGAAAGATTATTCAGAGGCCCTTAATTTGATCTAGGGTTAGGTCAGGTTTAATAAACATAAATAGCAGTTTACAGTCGCACAAGCCAGAGAGACAGAAACTAGACAACTTTTACAATCATTGTTTTGGCTTTTACATTATTGGGCTTAATTGCTAAACATTGTTAATTTTCAGATTTTTCACTCATCCTGACCTTGTTTCCTTACGCAGAGCATAACTTGACTACAGAAATCGGATTTTGGTGATCTTGCTGTCACTAGAAAGATAAGGAAGAGACCTACAATTTCAGGTTTCACAAGATTTATCAAATTAGGCCAAAATCAAGGCTAAATTGGGTCACGAGTTCTTTGGCGCGGATTAGTGCGCAGTCCATGATGTTCCTTCACTTAAATGGGCCTAACTTACTCATCTTAGGCCCAATTAAGGCATATGATACCTTGTTGGAAAGCTTATTCAGAGACCCTTATTTTGTTCCAGGGTTAGGTCAGGATTAATAAGCATAATTAGCAGTTTACAGCCTCACAAGCCAGAGTGAGACGAAAATTAGTCAACTTTTACAATCATTGTTTCAGAGATAAAGAAGGAACCTACAATTTCATGTTTCACAAGAATTGTCAAATTAGGCCAAAATCAAGGCTAAATTAGGTCCCGAGTTCTCTGGCGCGGATTAGTGCGCAGTCCATGATGTTCCTTCACTTAAATGGGCCTAACTTACTCATCTTAAGCCCAATTAAGGCATATGATACCTTGTTGGAAAGCTTATTCAGAGGCCCTTAATTTGCTATAGGGTTAGGTCAGGATTAATAAGCATGAATAGCAGTTTACAGCACCACAAGCCAGAGAGATACGGAAATTAGACAACTTTAACAATCATTGTTTTTGCTTTTACATTATTGGGCTTAATTGCTTAACATTGTTAATTTTCGGATTTTTCACTCATCCTGACCTTGTTGCCTTGCGCAGACCATAACTAGAGCTACAGATATCGGATTTTGGTGATCATGCTGTCCCTAGAAAGATAAGGAAGAGACCTACAATCTCAGGTTTCACAAGAATTGTCAAATTAGGCCAAAACCAAGGCTAAATTAGGTCCCGATGTCTCTGGGGTGGATCAGTACGCAGTCCGTGATGTTCCTTCACTTAAATGGGCCTAACTCATCTTAAGCCCAATTAAGGCATATGATACCTTGTTGGAAAGCTTATTCAAAGGCCCTTAATTTGGTCTAGGGTTAGGTCAGGATTAATAAGCATAAATAGCAGTTTACAGCAGCACAATCTAGAGAGAGACGGAAATTGGACAACTTTTACAATCATTGTTTTTACTCTTACATTATTGGGCTTAATTTCTAAACAATGTTAATTTTCGGTTTTTTCACTCATCCTGACCTTGTTGCCTGGCACATTGCATAACTAGAGCAACAGATATCGGATTTTGGTGATGTTGCGGTCCCTAGTAAGATAAGGAAGAGACCTACAATTTCAGGTTTCACAAGAATTGTCAAATTAGGCCAAAATCAAGGCTAAATTTGTTCTCGAATACTCTGGCACGGATTAGTGCGCAGTCCATGATGTTCCTTCACTTAATGGGCCTAACTTACTCATCTTAAGCCCAATTAAGGCATATGATACCTTGTTGGAAAGATTAATCAGAGGCCCTAATTTTGGTCTTGGGTTACGTCCGGATTAATAAGCATAAATAGCAGTTTACAGCCACAAAAGCCAAAGAGAGACGAAAATTAGACAACTTTTACAATCATTGTTTTAAAGATAAAGAAAGGACCTACAATTTCATGTTTCACAAGAATTGTCAAATTAGGCCAAAATCAAGGCTAAACTGGATCCCGAGTTCTCTGGCGCGGATCAGTGCGCAGTCCATGATGTTCCTTCACTTAATTAGTTCTAACTTACTCATATTAAGCCCAATTAAGGCATATGATACCTTGTTGGAAAGCTTATTCAGAGGCCCTTAATTTGGTAAATGGTTAGGGTAGGATTAATAAGCATAAATAGCAGTTTACAGCCACACAAGCGAGAGAGATACGAAAATTAGACAACTTTAACAATCATTGTTTTTGCTTTTACATTATTAGGCTTAATTGCTAAACATTGTTAATTTTCGGATTTTTCACTCATCCTGACCTTGTTGCCTTCCGCAGAGCATAACTAGAGTTACAGATATCGGATTTTGGTGATCTTGCTGTCCCTAGAAAGATAAGGAAGAAACCTACAATTTCAGGTTTCAAAAGAATTGTCAAATTAGGCCAAAATCAAGGCTATACTAGGTCCCGAGTTCTCTGGCACGGATCAGTGTACAGTCCATGATGTTCCTTCACTTAAATGGGCCTAACTTACTCATCTTAAGCCCAATTAAGGCATATGATACCTTGTTGGAATGCTTATTCAGAGGCCCTTAATTTGGTCTAGGGTTAGGTCATGATTGATAAGCAAAAATAGCAGTTTACAGCCGCACAAGTCAGAGAGAGACAGAAACTAGACAACTTTTACAATCATTGTTTTTGCTTTTACATTATTGGGCTTAATTGCTAAACGTTGTTAATTTTCGGATTTTTCACTCATCCTGACCTTGTTGTCTTGCGTAGAGCATTACCAGAGCTTCAGATATCGGATTTCAGTGATCTTGCTGCCCCTAGAAAGATAACGAAGAGACCTACAATTTCTGGTTTACAAGAATTGTCAAATTAGGCCAAAATAAAGGCTAAATTGGGTACCGAGTTCTCTGGCGCGGAGCAGTACACAGTCCACGATGTTCCTTCACTTAAATGGGCCTAACTTACTCATCTTAAGCCCAATTAAGGCATATGATACATTGTTGGAAAGCTTATTCAGATGCCCTTAATTTGGTCTACGGATAGGTGAAGATTAATCAGTATAAATAGCACTTTACAACCGCACAAGCCAGAGAGAGTTGGAAATTAGACAACTTTTACAATCATTGTTTTTGCTTTTACATTATTAGGCTTAATTGCTAAACATTGTTAATTTTCGGATTTTTCACTCATCCTGACCTTGTTGCCTTGTGCAGAGCATAACTAGAGCTACAGATATCGGATTTTGGTGATCTTGCTGTCCCTAGAAAGATAAGGAAGAGACCTACAATTTCAGGTTTCACAAGAATTGTCAAATTAGGCCAAAATCAAGGCTAAATTGGGTCCCGAGTTCTCTGGCGCGGATTAGTGCGCAGTCCACGATGTTCCTTCACTTAAATGGGCCTAACTTACTCATCTTAAGCATAATTAAGGCATATGATACCTTGTTGGAAAGCTTATTCAGAGGCTCTTAATTTAGTCTAGGGTCAGATCAGGAATAATAAACTTAAATAGCAGTTTATAGCCGCACAAACCAGAGAGAGACGAAAATTAGATAATTTTTTCAATCATTGTTTTTGATCTTACATTATTGGGCTTAATTGCTAAACATTGTTAATTTTCGGATTTTTCACTCATCCTGACCTTGTTGCATAGCGCAGAACATAACTAGAGCTATAGATATCGGATTTTGGTGATCTTGCTGTCCCTAGAAAGATAAGGAAGAGACCTACAATCTCAGGTTTCACAAGAATTGTCAAATTAGGCCAAAATCAAGGCTAAATTGGTTCCCGAGTTATCTGGTGCGGATCAGTGCGCTGTCCATGATGTTCCTTCACTTAAATGGGCCTAACTTACTCATCTTAAGCCCAATTAAGGCATATGATACGTTGTTGTAAGACTTATTCAAAGGCCCTTAATTTCGTCTAGGGTTAGGACGGGATTAATAAGCACAAATAGCAGTTTATAGCCGCACAAGCCAATGAGAGACGGAAATTGGATAACTTTTACAATCATTGTTTTTGCTTTTACATTATTGGGCTTAATTCGGCTTAATTTCCAAATATTGTTAATTTTTGGATTTTTCACTCATCCTGACCATGTTGCCATGCGCAGAGCATGACTAGAGCTACATATATCGGATTTTGGTGATCTTGCTATCCCTAGAAAGATAAGGAAGAGACCTACAATCTCAGGTTTCACAAGAATTGTCAGATTAGGCCAAAATCAAGGCTAAATTGGTTCCCGAGTTCTCTGGCGTGGATCAGGACGCAGTCCATGATGTTCCTTCACTTAAATTGGCATAACTTACTCATTTTAAGCCCAATTAAGGCATATGATACCTTGTTGGAAAGCTTATTTAGAGGCCCTTAATTTGGTCTAGGGTTAGGTCAGGATTAATTATTATAAATAGCAGTTTACAGCCGCACAAGCCAGAGAGAGACGGAAATTAGACAACTTTTACAATCAGTGTTGTTGCTTTTACATTATTGGGCTTAATTGGGCTTAATTGCTAAACATTGTTAATTTTCGGAATTTTCACTCATCCTGACCTTGTTGCCTTGCGCAGAGCATAACTAGAGCAACTGATATCGGATTTAGGTGATCTTGTTGTCCCTAGAAAGAAAAGGAAGAGACCTACAATCTCAGGTTTCACAAGAATTGTCAAATTAGGCCAAAATAAAGGCTAAATTGGGTCCCGAGTTCTCTGGTGCGGATCAGTGCACAGTCTATGATGTTCCTTCACTCAAATGGGTCTAACTTACTCATCTTAAGCCCAATTAAGGTATATTGATACCGTGTTGGAAAGCTTATTCAGAGGCCCTTAATTTGGTCTAGGGTTAGGTCAGGATTAATAAGCATAAATTGCAGTTTACAGCTGCACAAGCCAGAGAGAGACGGAAATTAGATAACTTTTACAATCATTGTTTTAGACATAAGGAAGAGACCGACAATTTCAGGTTTCACAAGAATTGTCAAATTAGGCCAAAATCAAGGCTAAATTGGATCCCGAGTTCTTTAGCGCGGATCAGTGCGCGGTCCATCATATTCCTTCACTTAAATAGGCCTAACTTACTCATCTTAAGCCCAATTATGGCATATCATACCTTGTTGAAAAGCTTATTCAGAGGCACTTAATTTGGTCTAGGGTTAGGTCAGGATTAATAAGCATAAATAGCAGTTTACTGCCGCACAAGCCAGGGAGAGACGGAAATTAGACAACTTTTACAATCATTGTTTTTGCTTTTACATTATTGGGCTTAATTGGGATTAATTCCTAAACATTGTTAATTTTCGGATTTTTCACACATCCTGACCGTGTTTCCTTGGGCAGAGCATAACGAGAGCTACAGATATCGGATTTTTGGGATCTTGTTGTCCCTAGAAAGATAAGGAAGAGACCTACAATTCCAGGTTTCACAAGAATTTTTAAATTAGGCCAAAATCAAGGCTAAATTGGGTCCCTATTTCTCTGGCGCGTATCAGTGCGCAGTCCATGATGTTCCTTCACTTAAATGGGCCAAACTTACTCATCTTAAGCCCAATTATGGCATATGAAACCTTGTTGGAAAGCTTATTCAGAGGCCCTTAATTTGGTCTCTGGTTAGGTTAGGATTAATAAGCATAAATAGCAGTTTACAGACGCACAAGCCAGAGAGAGACGGAAATTAGACAACTTTACAATCATTGTTTTTGCTTTTACATTATTGGCTTAATTACTAAACATTGTTAATTTTAGGATTTTTCACTCATCCTGACCTTGTTCCCTTGCGCATAGCATAACTAGAGCTACAGAAATCGAATTTTGGTGATCTTGTTGTCCCTATAAAGATAAGGAATAGACCTACAATCTCAGGTTTCAAAAGAATTGTCAAATTAGGCCAAAATCAAGGCTAAATAGGGTCCCGAGTTCTCTGCCGTGGATCAGTGTGCAGTCCGTAATGTTCCTTCACTTAAATGGGTCTAACTTACTTATCTTAAGCCCAATTAAGGCATATGATACCTTGTTAGAAAGCTTATTCAGAGGCCTTTAATTTGGTCTCGGTTTAGGTCAGGATTAATAAGCATAAATAGCAGTTTACAGCCGCACAAGCTAGAGAGAGACGAAAATTAGACAACTTTTACAATCATTGTTTTTTCTTTTACATTATTGGGCTTAATTGGTAAACATTGTTAATTTTTGTATTTTTCACTCCTCCTGACCTTGTTGCCTTGTGCTGAGCATAACTTGAGCTACAGATATCGGATTTTGGTGATCTTGCTGCCCTAGAAAGAAAAGGAAGAGACCTACTATTTCAGGTTTCACAAGAATTGTCAAATTAGGCGAAAATCAAGGCTAAATTGGGTCCCGAGTTCTCTGGTGTGGATCAGTGCACAGTCCATGATGTTCCTTTACTTAAATGGGTGTAACTTACACATCTTAAGCCCAATTAAGGTATATGATACCTTGTTGGAAAGCTGATTCAGAGGCCCTTAATTTGGACTATGGTTAGGTCAGGATTAATAAGCATAAATAGCAGTTTACAACCGCACAAGCCAGAGAGAGATGGAAATTAGACAACTTTTACAATCATTGTTTTTGCTTTTACATTATTGGGCTTAATTACCAAACATTGTTAATTTTAGGATTTTTCCCTCATCCTGACCTTGTTGCCTTGCTCAGAGCATTACTAGAGCTACAGTTTTGGTGATCTTGTTGTCCCTATAAAGATAAGGAATAGACCTACAATTTCAGGTTTCACAAGAATTGTCAAATTAGGCAAAAATCAAGGCTAAATTGGGTCCCGAGTTCTCTGTCGTGGATCAGTGCGCAGTCCATGATGTTCCTTCACTTAAATGGGCCTAACTTAGTCATCATAAGCCCAATTAAGGCATATGATACCTTGTTGGAAAGCTTACTCAGAGGCCCTTAATTTGGTCTAGGGTTAGGTCATGATTAATAAGCATAAATAACAGTTTACAGCTGCACAAGCCAGAGAGAGACGGAAATTAGATAACTTTTACAATCATTGTTTTAGAGATAAGGAAGAGACCAACAATTTCAGGTTTCACAAGAATTGTCAAATTATGCCAAAATCAAGGCTAAATTGGACCCCGAGTTCTCTAGCGCGGATCAGTGCACAGTCCATCATATTCCTTTACTTAAATCGGCCTAACTTACTCATCTTAAGCCCAATTATGGCATATCATACCTTGTTGAAAACCTTATTCAGAGGCACTTAATTTGGTCTAGGGTTAGGTCAGGATTAATAAGCATAAATAGCAGTTTACTGCCGCACAAGCCAGAGAGAGACGGAAATTAGACAACTTTTACAATCATTGTTTTTGCTTTTACAATATTGGGCTTAATTGGGATTAATTGCTAAACATTGTTAATTTTCGGATTTTTCACACATCCAGACCGTGTTTCCTCGTGCAGAGCATAACTAGAGCTACAGATATCGGATTTTTCCTTCACTTAAATGGGCCAAACTTACTCATCTTTAGCCCAATTAAGGCATACGATACCTTATTGGAAAGATTATTCAGAGGCCCATAATTTGGTCTCGGGTTAGGTTAGGATTAATAAGCATAAATAGCAGTTTACTGCCGCACAAGCCAGAATGAGATGGAAATTAGACAAATTTTACAATCATTGTTTTTGCTTTTACATTATTGGGCTTAATTGGGATTAATTGCTAAACATTGTTAATTTTTGGATTTTTCACACATCCTGACCTTGTTTCCTTTTGCAGAGCATAACTAGAGCTACAGATATCGGATTTTTGTGATCTTGATGTCCCTAGAAAGATAAGGAAGAGACCTATAATTTCAGGATTCATAAGAATTGTCAAATTAGGCCAAAATCAAGGCTAAATTGGGTCCCTATTTCTCTGGCGCGTATCAGTGTGCAGTCCATGATGTTCCTTCACTTAAATATGCCTAACTTACTCATATTCAGCCCAATTAAGGCATATGATACCTTGTTAGAAAGCTTATTCAGAGGCCCTTAATTTGGTCTCTGTTTAGGTCAGGATTAATAAGCATAAATAGCAGTTTACAGCCGCACAAGCCAGAGAGAGACCAAAATTAGACAACTTTTACAATCAGTGTTTTTGCTTTTACATTATTGGGCTTAATTGGTAAACATTGTTAATTTTTGTATTTTTCACTCCTCCTGACCTTGTTGCCTTGTGCTGAGCATAACTTGAGCTACAGATATAGGATTTTGGTGATCTTGCTATCCCTAGAAATAAAAGGAAGAGACCTACTATTTCAGGTTTCACAAGAATTGTCAAATTAGGCCAAAATCAAGGCTAAATTGGGTCCCGAGTTCTCTGGTGTGGATCAGTGCACAGTCCATGATGTTCCTTTACTTAAATGGGTCTAACTTACACATCTTAAGCCCAATTAAGGTATATGATACCTTGTTGGAAAGCTGATTCAGAGTTCCTTAATTTGGTCTATGGTTAGGTCAGGATTAATAAGCATAAATAGCAGTTTACAGCCGCACAAGCCAGAGAGAGACGGAAATTAGAGAACTTTTACAATCATTGTTTTTGCTTTTACATTATTGGGCTTAATTACCAAACATTGTTAATTTTAGGATTTTTCACTCATCCTGACCTCGTTGCCTTGCTCAGAGCATAACTAGAGCTACAGTTTTGGTGATCTTGTTGTCCCTATAAAGATAGGGAATAAACCTACAATCTCAGATTTCACAAGAATTGTCAAATTAGGCCAAAATCAAGGCTGAATTGGGTCCCGAGTTCTCTGTCGTGGATCAGTGCGCAGTCCATGATGTTCCTTCACTTAAATGGGCCTAACTTACTCATCTTAAGCCCAATTAAGGCATATGATATCTTGTTGGAAACCTTATTCAGAGGCCCTTAATTTGGTCTAGGGTTAGGTCAGGATTAATAAGCATAAATAGCAGTTTCCAGCCCCACAATTCAGAGAGAGACGGAAATTAGACAACTTTTACAATCATTGTTTTTGCTTTAACATTATTGGGCTTAATTTCTATACATTGTTAATTTTCGGATTTTACACTCATCCTGACCGTGTTGCCTTGCGCAGAGCATAACTAGAGCTACAGATATCGGATTTTGGTGATCTTGCTATCCCTATAAAGATAAGGAAGAGACCTACAATTTCAGGTTTCGCAAGAATTGTCCTATTTGGCCAAAATCAAGCCTAAATTGGCTGTGGCGTTCTCCGGCGCGGATCAGTGCGCTGTCCACGATGTTCCTTCACTTAGATGGGCCTAACTTACTCATCTTCGGGCCAATTAAGGCATATGATACATTGTTGGAAAGCTTATTCAGAGGCCCTTAATTTGGTCTAAGGTTAAGTCATGATTAATAACCATAAATAACAGTTTACAGTCGCACAAGCCACTGAGAGACTGAAAATTAGACAACTTTTACAATCAATGTTTTTGCTTTTACATTATTGGGCTTAATTGCTAAACATTGTTAATTTTCGGATTTTTCACTCATCCTGACCTTGTTGCCTTGCGCAGAGCATAACTAGAGCTACAGATATCGGATTTTGGTGATCATGTTGTCCCTAGAAAGATAAGGAAGATACCTACAATTTCAGGTTTCACAAGAATTGTCAAATGAGGGCAAAATCAAGGCTAAATTGGATCCCGAGTTCTCAGGCACGGATCAGTACGAAGTACATGATGTTCCTTCACTTAAATGCGCCTAACTTGCTCAACTTAAGTCCAATTAAGGCATATGATACCTTGTTGGAAAGCTTATTCAGAGGCCCTTAATTTGGTCTAGGGTTAGGTCAGGATTAATAAAAATAAATAGCAGTTTACAGTCGCACAAACCAGAGAGAGACGGAAATTAGAAAACTTTTACAATCATTGTTTTTGCTTTTACATTATTGGGCTTAATTTCTAAACATTGTTAATTTTCGGATGTCCCTATAAAGATAAGGAAGAGACTTACAATTTAAGGTTTCACAAGAATTGTCCAATTAGGCCAAAATCAAGGCTAAATTGGGTGTGGAGTTCTCCGGCGCGGATCATTACGCTGTCCATGATGTTCCTTCCCTTAAATGGGCCAAACTTACTCATCTTAAGGCCAATTAAGGCATATGATACCTTGTTGGAAAGCTTATTCAGAGGCCCTTAATTTGGTCTAGGGTTAAGTCATGATTAATAAGCATAAATAACAGTTTACAGTTGCACAAGCCACTGAGAGACGGAAATTAGACAACGTTTACAATCAATGTTTTTGCTTTTACATTATTGGGCTTAATTGGGCTTAACTGCTAAACATTGTTAATTTTCGAGTTTTTCACTCATCTTAACCTTGTTGCCTTGCGCAGAGTATAACTTGAGCTACAAATATCGGATTTTGCTGATCTTGTTGTCCCTAGAAAGATAACGAAGAGACCTACAATTTCAAGTTTCACAAGAATTGTTAAATTAGGACAAAATCAAGGCTAAATTGGGTCCGGAGTTCTCTGGTACGGATCAGTGCGCAATCCAAGATGTTCCTTCACTTAAATGGGCCTAACTTACTCATCTTAAGCCCAATTAAGGCATATGATACCTTGTTGGAAAGCTTATTCAGAGGCCCTTAATTTGGTCTAGGGTTTGGTCAAGATTAATAACCATAAATAGCAGTTTGCAGCCGCACAAGCCAGAGAGAGACGGAAATTAGACAGCTTTTACAATCATTGTTTTTACTTTTACATTATTGGGCATAATTGGGCTTAATTGCGAAACATTGTTAATTTTCGGATTTTTCACTCATCCTGACCTTGTTGCCTTGCGCAAAGCATAACTAGAGATAAAGATATCGGATTATGGTGATCATGCTGTCCCTAGAAAGATAAGGAAGAGACCTACATTTTCAGGTGTCACAAGAATTGTCAAATTAGGCCATAATCAAGGCTAAATTGTGTCTGGAGTTCTCTGGCACGGATCAGTACGCTGTCCACGATGTTCCTTCACTTAAATGGGCCTAACTTACTCATCTTAAGGCCAATTAATGTATATGATACCTTGTTGTAAAGCTTATTCAGAGGCCCTTAATTTGGTCTAGGGTTAGGTCAGGATTAATGAGCATAAATAGCAGTTTACAACAGCACAAGTCAGAGAGAGACGGAAATTAGACAAGTTTTACAATCATTGTTTTTGCTTTTACATTATTGGGCTTAATTGGGCTTAATTGCTAAACATTGTTAATTTTCGGATTTTACACTCATCCTGGCGTTGTTGGCTTGTGCAGAGCATAACTAGAGCTCACGATATCCGATTTTGGTGATCTTCTTTGTCCCTAGAAAGAAAAGGAATAGACCTAGAATTTTAGCTTTCACAAGAATTGTCAAATTAGGCCAAAATGAAGGCTAAATTGGGTCCCGAGTTCTCTGGTGTGGATCAGTGCACAGTCCATGATGTTCCTTTACTTAAATGGGTCTAACTTACACATCTTAAGCCCAATTAAGGTATATGATACCTTGTTGGAAAGCTGATTCAGAGGCCCTTAATTTGGTCTATGGTTAGGTCAGGATTAATAAGCATAAATAGCAGTTTACAGCCGCACAAGCCAGAGAGAGACCGAAATTAGAGAACTTTTACAATCATTGTTTTTGCTTTTACATTATTGGGCTTAATTACAAAACATTGTTAATTTTAGGATTTTTCACTCATCCTGACCTCGTTGCCTTGCTCAGAGCATAACTAGAGCTACAGTTTTGGTGATCTTGCTGTCCCTATAAAGATAAGGAATAAACCTACAATCTCAGATTTCACAAGAATTGTCAAATTAGGCCAAAATCAAGGCTGAATTGGGTCCCGAGTTCTCTGTCGTGGATCAGTGCGCAGTCCATGATGTTCCTTCACTTAAATGGGCCTAACTTAGTCATCTTAAGCCCAATTAAGGCATATGATATCTTGTTGGAAACCTTATTCAGAGTCCCTTAATTTGGTCTAGGGTTAGGTCAGGATTAATAAGCATAAATAGCAGTTTCCAGCCCCACAATTCAGAGAGAGACGGAAATTAGACAACTTTTATAATCATTGTTTTTGCTTTTACATTATTGGGCTTAATTGGGCTTAATTGGGCTTAATTGCTAAACATTGTTAATTTTCGGATTTTACACTCATTCTGGCCTTGTTGGCTTGTGCAGAGCATAACTAGAGCTACTGATATCCGATTTTGGTGATCTTGTTGTCCCTATAAAGAAAAGGGATAGACCTAGAATTTTAGCTTTCACAAGAATTGTCAAATTAGGCCAAAATGAAGGCTAAATTGGGTCCCGAGTTCTCTGCCGTGGATCAGTGCGCAGTCCATGATGTTCCTTCACTTAAATGGGCCTAACTTACTCATCTTAAGCCCAATTAAGGCATATGATACCTTGTTGGAAAGCTAATTCAGAGGCCCTTAATTTGGTCTAGGGTTAGGTCAGGATTAATAAACATAAATAGAAGTTTACAGCCGCACAATCCAGAGAGATGCAAATTAGACAACTTTTACAATCATTGTTTTTGCTTTTACATTATTGGGCTTAATTGCTAAACATTGTAAATTTTTGGATTTTTCACTCATCCTGACTTTGTTGCCTTGCGCAGAGCATAACTTGAGCTTCAGATATCGGATTTTGTTGATCTTGCTGTCCCTAGAAAGATAAGGAAGAGACCTACAATTTCTGGTTTGACAATAATTGTCCGATTAGGGCAAAATCAAGGCTAAATTGGGTCCCGATTTCTCAGGCACGAATCAGTAAAAAGTCCATGATGTTCCTTCAATTAAATTTGCCTAACTTAGTCAACTTAAGCCCAATTATGGCATATGATACCTTGTTGGAAAGCTTATTCAGAGGCCCTTAATTTGTTCTAGGGTTAGGTTAGGATTAATAAGAATAAATAGCAGTTTAAAGCCGTACAAACCAGAGAGAGACGGAAATTAGACAACTTTTACAATCATTGTTTTTGCTTTTACATTATTGCTCTTAATTGCTAAGCATTGTTAATTTTCAGATTTTTCACTCATCCTGACCTTGTTGCCTTGCGCAGAGCATAATTAGAGCTACAGATATTTGAATTTGGTGATCTTGCTGTCGCTAGAAAGATAAGGAAGAGGGCTATAATTTCAGTTTTCAAAAGAATTGTCAAATTAGGCCAAAATCAAGCTTAAATTGGGTCTGGAATTCCCTGGCGTGGATCGGGTGTCTTTGTCCATGATGTTCCTTCACTTAAATGGGCCTAACTTACTCATCTTAAGGCCATTTAAGGCATATGATACCTTGTTGGAAAGCTTATTCAGAGGTCCTTAATTTGGTCTAGGGTTAGGTCAGGATTAATAACCATAAATAACAGTTTACAGCCGCCCAAGCCAAAGAGAGACGGAAATTAGACAACTTTTACAATCATTGTTTTTGCTTTTACATTATTGGTCTTAATTGGGCTTAATTGCTAAACATTGTTAATTTTCGAGTTTTTCACTCATCTTAACCTAGTTGCCTTGCGCAGAGCATAACTAAAGCTACAGATATCGGATTTTGGTGATCTTCTTTGTCCCTAGAAAGATAACGATGAGACATACAATTTCAGGTTTTACAAGAATTGTCAAATTAGGCCAAAATCAAGGCTAAATTGGGTCCGGAGTTCTCTTGCGCAGATCAATACGCAATCCAAGATGTTCCTTCACTTAAATGGGCCTAACTTACTCATCTTAAGCCCAATTAATGCATATGATACCTTGTTGGAAAGCTTATTCAGCCGCCCTTAATTTGTTCTAGGGTTCGGTCAGGATTATTAACCATAAATATCAGTTTACAGCCGCACAAGCCAGAGAGACACGGAAATTAGACAATTTTACAATCATTGTTTTTGCTTTTAAATTATATGGCTTAATTGCTAAACATTGTTAATTTTCGGATTTAACACTCATCCTGACCTTGTTGCCTTGCGCAGGGCATAACTAGAGCTACAGATATCGGATTTTTGGGATCTTGCTGTCCCTAGAAAGATAACGAAGAGACCTACAATTTCAGGTTTCACAAGAATTGTCAAATTAGGCCAAAATCAAGGCTAAATTGGGTCCCGAGTTCTCTGGCGCGGATCAGTACGCTGTCCATGATGTTCCTTCACTTAAATGGGCCTAACTTACTCATCTTAAGCCCAATTAAGGCATATGAGACCTTGTTGGAAAGCTTATTCAGAGGCCCTTAATTTGGTCTATGTTTAGGTCAGGATTAATAAGCATAAATAGCAGTTTACAGCCGCACAATTCAGAGAGAGATGGAAATTAGACAACTTTTACAATCATTGTTTTTGCTTTTACATTATTGGGCTTAATTGCTAAACATTGTAAATTTTTGGATTTTTCACTCATCCTGACCTTGTTTCCTTGCGCAGAGCATAACTTGAGCTTCAGATATCGGATTTTGTTGATCTTGCTGTCCCTAGAAAGATAAGGAAGAGACCTACAATTTCTGGTTTCACAATAATTGTCAAATTAGGGCAAAATCAAGGATAAATTGGGTCCCGATTTCTCAGGCACGGATCAGTAAAAAGTCTATGATGTTCCTTCAATTAAATTTGCCTAACTTACTCAACTTAAGCCTAATTAAGGCATATGATACCTTGTTGGAAAGCTTATTCAGAGGCCCTTAATTTGGAATAGGGCTAGGTCAGGATTAATATGAATAAATAGCAGTTTAAAGCCGTACAAACCAGAGAGAGACGGAAATTAGACAACTTTTACAATCATTGTTTTTGCTTTTACATTATTGGGCTTAATGGCTAAACATTGTTAATTTTCGGATTTTTCACTCATCCTGACCTTGTTGCCTTGTGCAAAGCATAACTAGAGATACAGATATCGTATTTTGGTGATCTTGTTGTCCCTAGAAAATAAGGAAGAGACCTACAATTTCAGGTTTCACAAGAATTGACAATTTAGACCAAAATCAAGGCTAAATTGGGTCCGAAGTTCTCTGGCGCGGATCAGTACGTAGTCCATGATGTTCCTTCACTTAAATGGGCCTAACTTACTCATCTTTAGCCCAATTAAGGCATATGATACCTTGTTGGAAAGCTTATTCAGAGGCCCTTAATTTGGTCTAGGGTTAGGTCAGGATTAATAAGCATAAATAGCAGTTTACAGCCGTACAAGCTAGAGAGAGACGGAAATTAGACAACTTTTACAATCTTTGTTTTTGCTTTTACATTATTGGGCATAATTGTTAAACATTGTTAATTTTCGGATTTTTCACTCTTCCTGACCTTGTTGCCTTGTGCAGAGCATAACTAGAGCTACATATATCGGATTTTGATGATCTTGATGTCCCTATAAAGATAAGGAAGGGACCTACAATTTCAGGTTTCACAAGAATTGTCAAATTAGACCAAAATCAAGGCTAAATTTGGTTCCTAGTTCTCTGGCGCGGATAAGTGCGCAGTCCATGATGTTCCTTCACCTAAATGGGCCTAACTTACTAATCTTAAGCCCAATTAAGGCATATGATACCTTGTTGGAAAGCTAATTCAGAGGCCCTTAATTTGGTCTAGGGTTAGGTCAGGATTAATAAGCATAAATAGAAGTTTACAGCCGCACAATCCACAGAGAGATGGAAATTAGACAACTTTTACAATCATTGCTTTTGCTTTTACATTATTGGGCTTAATTGCTAAACATTGTAAATTTTTGGATTTTTCACTCATCCTGACTTTGTTGCCTTGCGCAGAGCATAACTTGAGCTTCAAATATCGGATTTTGTTGATCTTGCTATCCCTAGAAAGATAAGGAAAAGACCTACAATTTCTGGTCTCACAATAATTGTCAAATTAGGGCAAAATCAAGGCTAAATTGGGTCCCGATTTCTCAGGCACGAATCAGTAAAAAGTCCATGATGTTCCTTCAATTAAATTTGCCTAACTTACTCAACTTAAGCCCAATTAAGGCATATGATACCTTGTTGGAATGCTTATTCAGAGGCCCTTAATTTGGTCTAGGGTTAGGTTAGGATTAATAAGAATAAATAGCAGTTTAAAGCCGTACAAACCAGAGAGAGACGGAAATTAGACAACTTTTACAATCATTGTTTTTGCTTTTACATTATTGCTCTTAATTGCTAAACATTGTTAATTTTCGGATTTTTCACTCATCCTGACCTTGTTTCCTTGCGCAGAGCATAATTAGAGCTACAGATATCGGATTTTGGTGATCTTGATGTCGCTAGAAAGATAAGGAAGAGGGCTATAATTTCAGTTTTCAAAAGAATTGTCAAATTAGGCCAAAATCAAGGTTAAATTGGGTTTGGAATTCCCTGGCGTGGATCAGTGTGCTGTCCATGATGTTCCTTCACTTAAATGGGCCTCACTTACTCATCTTAAGGCCAATTAAGGCATATGATACCTTGTTGGAAAGCTTATTCAGAGGTCCTTAATTTGGTCTAGGGTTAGGTCATGATTAATAACCATAAATAAAAGTTTACAGCCGCCCAAGCCAAAGAGAGACGGAAATTAGACAACTTTTACAATCATTGTTTTTGCTTTTACATTATTGGGCTTAATTGGGCTTAATTGCTAAACATTGTTAATTTTCGAGTTTTTCACTCATCTTAACCTAGTTGCCTTGCGCTGAGCATAACTAGAGCTACAGATATCGGATTTTGGTGATCTTGCTGTCCCTAGAAAGATAACGATGAGACATACAATTTCAGGTTTTACAAGAATTGTCAAATTAGGCCAAAATCAAGGCTAAATTGGGTCCGGAGTTCTCTTGCGCAGATCAATACGCAATCCAAGATGTTCCTTCACTTAAATGGGCCTAACTTACTCATCTTAAGCCCAATTAAGGCATATGATACCTTGTTGGAAAGCTTATTCAGCCGCCCTTAATTTGTTCTAGGGTTCGGTCAGGATTATTAACCATAAATATCAGTTTACAGCCGCACAAGCCAGAGAGACACGGAAATTAGACAATTTTACAATCATTGTTTTTGCTTTTAAATTATTTGGCTTAATTGCTAAACATTGTTAATTTTCGGATTTTACACTCATCCTGACCTCGTTGCCTTGCGCAGGGCATAACTAGAGCTACAGATATCGGATTTTTGGGATCTTGCTGTCCCTAGAAAGATAACGAAGCGACCTACAATTTCAGGTTTCACAAGAATTGTCAAATTTGGCCAAAATCAAGGCTAAATTGGGTCCCGATTTCTCTGGCGCGGATCAGTACGCTGTCCATGATGTTCCTTCACTTAAATGGGCCTAACTTACTCATCTTAAGCCCAATTAAGGCGTATGAGACCTTGTTAGAAAGCTTATTCAGAGGCCCTTAATTTGGTCTATGTTTAGGTCAGGATTAATAAGCATAAATAGCAGTTTACAGCCGCACAATTCAGAGAGAGAAGGAAATTAGACAACTTTTACAATCATTGTTTTTGCTTTTACATTATTGGGCTTAATTGCTAAACATTGTAAACTTTTGGATTTTTCACTCATCCTGACCTTGTTGCCTTGCGCAGAGCATAACTTGACCTTCATATATCAGATTTTGTTGATCTTGCTGTCCCTAGAAAGATAAGGAAGAGACCTACAATTTCTGGTTTCACAATAATTGTCAAATTAGGGCAAAATCAAGGCTAAATTGGGTCCCGATTTCTCAGGCACGGATCAGTAAAAAGTCCATGATGTTCCTTCAATTAAATTTGCCTAACTTACTCAACTTAAGCCTAATTAAGGCATATGATACCTTGTTGGAAAGCTTATTCAGAGGCCCTTAATTTGGAATAGGGCTAGGTCAGGATTAATATGAATAAATAGCATTTTAAAGCCGTACAAACCAGAGAGAGACGGAAATTAGACAACTTTTACAATCATTGTTTTTGCTTTTACATTATTGGGCTTAATGGCTAAACATTGTTAATTTTCGGATTTTTCACTCATCCTGACCTTGTTGCCTTGTGCAAAGCATAACTAGAGATACAGATATCGTATTTTGGTGATCTTGTTGTCCCTATTAAATAAGGAAGAGACCTACAATTTCAGATTTCACAAGAATTGACAATTTAGACCAAACTCAAGGCTAAATTGGGTCCGAAGTTCTCTGGCGTGGATCAGTACGTAGTCCATGATGTTCCTTCACTTAAATGGGCCTAACTTACTCATCTTTAGCCCAATTAAGGCATATGATACCTTGTTGGAAAGCTTATTCAGAGGCCCTTAATTTGGTCTAGGGTTAGGTCAGGATTAATAAGCATAAATAGCAGTTTACAGCCGAACAAACTAGAGAGAGACGAAAATTAGACAACTTTTACAATCATTGTTTTTGATTTTACATTATTGGGCATAATTGTTAAACATTGTTAATTTTCGGATTTTTCACTCTTCCTGACCTTGTTGCCTTGTGCAGAGCATAACTACAGCTACAGATATCGGATTTTGATGATCTTGCTGTCCCTATAAAGATAAGGAAGGGACCTACAATTTCAGGTTTCACAAGAATTGTCAAATTAGACCAAAATAAGGCTAAATTGGGTCCCGAGTTCTCTGGCGCGGATAAGTGCGCAGTCCATGATGTTCCTTCACCTAAATGGGCCTAACTTAGTAATCTTAAGCCCAATTAAGGCATATGATACCTTGTTGGAAAGCTAATTCAGAGGCCCTTAATTTGGTCTAGGGTTAGGTCAGGATTAATAAGCATAAATAGAAGTTTACAGCCGCACAATCCATAGAGAGATGGAAATTAGACAACTTTTACAATCATTGTTTTTGCTTTTACATTATTGGGCTTAATTGCTAAACATTGTAAAATTTTGGATTTTTCACTCATCCTGACTTTGTTGCCTTGCGCAGAGCATAACTTGAGCTTCAGATATCGGATTTTGTTGATCTTGCTGTCCCTAGAAAGATAAGGAAGAGACCTACAATTTCTGTTCTCACAATAATTGTCAAATTAGGGCAAAATCAAGGCTAAATTGGGTCCCGATTTCTCAGGCACGAATCAGTAAAAAGTCCATGATGTTCCTTCAATTAAATTTGCCTAACTTACTCAACTTAAGCCCAATTAAGGCATATGATACCTTGTTGGAAAGCTTATTCAGAGGCCCTTAATTTGGTCTAGGGTTAGGTTAGGATTAATAAGAATAAATAGCAGTTTAAAGCCGTACAAACCAAAGAGAGACGGAAATTAGACAACTTTTACAATCATTGTTTTTGCTTTTAGATTATTGCTCTTAATTGCTAAACATTGTTAATTTTCGGATTTTTCACTCATCTTGACCTTGTTGCCTTGCGCAGAGCATAATTAGAGCTACAGATATCGGATTTTGTTGATCTTGCTGTCGCTAGAAAGATAAGGAAGAGGGCTATAATTTCAGTTTTCAAAAGAATTGTCAAATTAGGCCAAAATCAAGGTTAAATTGGGTTTGGAATTCCCTGGCGTGGATCAGTGTGCTGTCCATGATGTTCCTTCACTTAAATAGGCCTAACTTAATCATCTTAAGGCCAATTAAGGCATATGATACCTTGTTGGAAAGCTTATTCAGAGGTCCTTAATTTGGTCTAGGGTTAGGTCAGGATTAATAACGATAAATAACAGTTTACAGCCACCCAAGCCAAAGAGAGATGGAAATTAGACAACTTTTACAATCATTGTTTTTGCTTTTACATTATTGGGCTTAATTGGGCTTAATTGCTAAACATTGTTAATTTTCGAGTTTTTCACTCATCTTAACCTAGTTGCCTTGCGCATAGCATAACTAGAGCTACAGATATCGGATTTTGGTGATCTTGCTGTCCTTAGAAAGATAACGATGAGACATACAATTTCAGGTTTTACAAGAATTGTCAAATTAGGCCAAAATCAAGGCTAAATTGGGTCCGGAGTTCTCTTGCGCAGATCAATACGCAATCCAAGATGTTCCTTCACTTAAATGGGCCTAACTTACTCATCTTAAGCCCAATTAAGGCATATGATACCTTGTTGGAAAGCTTATTCAGCCGCCCTTAATTTGTTCTAGGGTTCGGTCAGGATTATTAACCATAAATATCAGTTTACAGCCGCACAAGCCAGAGAGACACGGAAATTAGACAATTTTACAATCATTGTTTTTGCTTTTAAATTATTTGGCTTAATTGCTAAACATTGTTAATTTTCGGATTTTACACTCATCCTGACCTTGTTGCCTTGCGCAGGGCATAACTAGAGCTACAGATATCGGATTTTTGGGATCTTGCCGTCCCTAGAAAGATAACGAAGAGACCTACAATTTCAGGTTTCACAAGAATTGTCAAATTAGGCCAAAATAAAGGCTAAATTGGGTCCCGAGTTCTCTGGCGCGGATCAGTACGCTGTCCATGATGTTCCTTCACTTAAATGGGCCTAACTTACTCATCTTAAGCCCAATTAAGGCATATGAGACCTTGTTGGAAAGCTTATTCAGAGGCCCTTAATTTGGTCTATGTTTAGGTCAGGATTAATAAGCATAAATAGCAGTTTACAGCCGCACAATTCAGAGAGAGATGGAAATTGGACAACTTTTACAATCATTGTTTTTGCTTTTACATTATTGGGCTTAATTGCTAAACATTGTAAATTTTTGGATTTTTCACTCATCCTGACCTTGTTGCCTTGCGCAGAGCATAACTTGAGCTTCAGATATCGGATTTTGTTGATCTTGCTGTCCCTAGAAAGATAAGGAAGAGACCTACAATTTCTGGTATTAGGGCAAAATCAAGGCTAAATTGGGTCCCGATTTCTCAGGCACGGATCAGTAAAAAGTCCATGATGTTCCTTCAATTAAATTTGCCTAACTTACTCAACTTAAGCCTAATTAAGGCATATGATACCTTGTTGGAAAGCTTATTCAGAGGCCCTTAATTTGGAATAGGGCTAGGTCAGGATTTATATGAATAAATAGCAGTTTAAAGCCGTACAAACCAGAGAGAGACGGAAATTAGACAACTTTTACAATCATTGTTTTTGCTTTTACATTATTGGGCTTAATGGCTAAACATTGTTAATTTTCGGATTTTTCACTCATCTTGACCTTGTTGCCTTGTGCAAAGCATAACTAGAGATACAGATATCGTATTTTGGTGATCTTGTTGTCCCTAGAAAATAAGGAAGAGACCTACAATTTCAGGTTTCACAAGAATTGACAATTTAGACCAAAATCAAGGCTAAATTGGGTCCGAAGTTCTCTGGCGCGGATCAGTACGTAGTCCATGATGTTCCTTCACTTAAATGGGCCTAACTTACTCATCTTTAGCCCAATTAAGGCATATGATACCTTGTTGGAAAGCTTATTCAGAGGCCCTTAATTTGGTCTAGGGTTAGGTCAGGATTAATAAGCATAAATAGCAGTTTACAGCCGTACAAGCTAGAGAGAGACGGAAATTAGACAACTTTTACAATCTTTGTTTTTGCTTTTACATTATTGGGCATAATTGTTAAACATTGTTAATTTTCGGATTTTTCACTCTTCCTGACCTTGTTGCCTTGTGCAGAACATAACTAGAGCTACAGATATCGGAATTTCATGATCTTGCTGTCCCTATAAAGATAATGAAGGGACCTACAATTTCAGGTTTCACAAGAATTGTCAAATTAGACCAAAATCAAGGCTAAATTGGGTCCCGAGTTCTCTGGCGCGGATAAGTGCGCAGTCCATGATGTTCCTTCACCTAAATGGGCCTAACTTACTAATCTTAAGCCCAATTAAGGCATATGATACCTTGTTGGAAAGCTAATTCAGAGGCCCTTAACTTGGTCTAGGGTTAGGTCTGGATTAATAAGCATAAATAGAAGTTTACAGCCGTACAATCCACAGAGAGATGGAAATTAGACAACTTTTACAATCATTGTTTTTGCTTTTACATTATTGGGCATAATTGCTAAACATTGTAAATTTTTGGATTTTTCACTCATCCTGACTTTGTTGCCTTGCGCAGAGCATAACTTGAGCTTCAGATATCGGATTTTGTTGATCTTGCTGTCCCTAGAAAGATAAGGAAGAGACCTACAATTTCTGGATTCACAATAATTGTCAAATTAGGGTAAAATCAAGGCTAAATTGGGTCCCGATTTCTCAGGCACGAATCAGTAAAAAGTCCATGATGTTCCTTCAATTAAATTTGCCTAACTTACTCAACTTAAGCCAAATTAAGGCTTATGATACCTTGTTGGAAAGCTTATTCAGAGGCCCTTAATTTGGTCTAGGGTTAGGTTAGGATTAATAAGAATAAATAGCAGTTTAAAGCCGTACAAACCAGAGAGAGACGGAAATTAGACAACTTTTACAATCATAGTTTTTGCTTTTACATTATTGCTCTTAATTGCTAAACATTGTTAATTTTCGGATTTCTCACTCATCCTGACCTTGTTGCCTTGCGCAGAGCATAATTAGAGCTACAGATATCGGATTTTGGTGATCTTGCTGTCGCTAGAAAGATAAGGAAGAAGGCTATAATTTCAGTTTTCAAAAGAATTGTCAAATTAGGCAAAAATCAAGGTTAAATTGGGTCTGGAATTCCCTGGCGTGGATCAGGTGTCTTTGTCCATGATGTTCCTTCACTTAAATGGGCCTAACTTACTCATCTTAAGGCCAATTAAGGCATATGATACCTTGTTGGAAAGCTTATTCAGAGGTCCTTAATTTGGTCGAGGGTTAGGTCAGGATTAATAACCATAAATAACAGTTTATAGCCGCCCAAGCCAAAGAGAGACGGAAATTAGACAACTTTTACAATCATTGTTTTTGCTTTTACATTATTGGGCTTAATTGGGCTTAATTGCTAAACATTGTTAATTTTCGAGTTTTTCACTCATCTTAACCTAGTTGCCTTGCGCAGAGCATAACTAGAGCTACAGATATCGGATTTTGGTGATCTTGCTGTCCCTAGAAAGATAACGATGAGACATACAATTTCAGGTTTTACAAGAATTGTCAATTTAGGCCAAAATCAAGGCTAAATTGGGTCCGGAGTTCTCTTGCGCAGATCAATACGCAATCCAAGATGTTCCTTCACTTAAATGGGCCTAACTTACTCATCTTAAGCCCAATTAAGGCATATGATACCTTGTTGGAAAGCTTATTCAGCCGCCCTTAATTTGTTCTAGGGTTCGGTCGGGATTATCAACCATAAATATCAGTTTACAGCCGCACAAGCCAGAGAGACACGAAAATTAGACAATTTTACAATCATTGTTTTTGCTTTTAAATTATTTGGCTTAATTGATAAACATTGTTAATTTTCGGATTTTACACTCATCCTGACCTTGTTGCCTTGCGCAGGGCATAACTAGAGCTACAGATATCGGATTTTTGGGATATTGCTATCCCTAGAAAGATAACGAAGAGACCTACAATTTCAGGTGTCACAAGAATTGTCAAATTAGGCCAAAATCAAGGCTAAATTGGGTCCCGAGTTCTCTGGCGCGGATCAAGTCTGTTGTCCATGAAGTTCCTTCACTTAAATGGGCCTAACTTACTCATCTTAAGCCCAATTAAGGCATATGAGACCTTGTTGGAAAGCTTATTCAGAGGCCCTTAATTTTGTCTATGTTTAGGTCAGGATTAATAAGCATAAATAGCAGTTTACAGCCGCACAATTCAGAGAGAGATGGAAATTAGACAACTTTTACAATCATTGTTTTTGCTTTTACATTATTGGGCTTAATTGCTAAACATTGTAAATTTTTGGATTTTTCACTCATCCTGACCTTGTTGCCTTGCGCAGAGCATAACTTGAGCTTCAGATATCGGATTTTGTTGATCTTGCTGTCCCTAGAAAGATAAGGAAGAGACCTACAATTTCTGGTTTCACAATAATTGTCAAATTAGGGCAAAATCAAGGCTAAATTGGGTCCCGATTTCTCAGGCACGGATCAGTAAAAAGTCCATGATGTTCCTTCAATTAAATTTGCCTAACTTACTCAACTTAAGCCTAATTAAGGCATATGATACCTTGTTGGAATGCTTATTCAGAGGCCCTTAATTTGGAATAGGGCTAGGTCAGGATTAATATGAATAAATAGCAGTTTAAAGCCGTACAAACCAGAGAGAGACGGAAATTAGACAACTTTTACAATCATTGTTTTTGCTTTTACATTATTGGGCTTAATGGCTAAACATTGTTAATTTTCGGATTTTTCACTCATCCTGACCTTGTTGCCTTGTACAAAGCATAACTAGAGATACAGATATCGTATTTTGGTGATCTTGTTGTCCCTAGAAAATAAGGAAGAGACCTACAATTTCAGGTTTCACAAGAATTGACAATTTAGACCAAAATCAAGGCTAAATTGGGTCCGAAGTTCTCTGGCGCGGATCAGTACGTAGTCCATGATGTTCCTTCACTTAAATGGGCCTAACTTACTCATCTTTAGCCCAATTAAGGCATATGATACCTTGTTGGAAAGCTTATTCAGAGGCCCTTAATTTGGTCTAGGGTTAGGTCAGGATTAATAAGCATAAATAGCAGCTTACAGCCGTACAAGCTAGAGAGAGATGGAAATTAGACAACTTTTACAATCTTTGTTTTTGCTTTTACATTATTGGGCATAATTGTTAAACATTGTTAATTTTCGGATTTTTCACTCTTCCTGACCTTGTTGCCTTGTGCAGAGCATAACTAGAGCTACAGATATCGGATTTTGATGATCTTGCTGTCCCTATAAAGATAAGGAAGGGACCTACAATTTCAGGTTTCACAAGAATTGTCAAATTAGACCAAAATCAAGGCTAAATTGGGTCCCGAGTTCTGCAGCGCGGATAAGTGCGCGATCCATGATGTTCCTTCACCTAAATGGGCCTAACTTACTAATCTTAAGCCCAATTAAGGCATATGATACCTTGTTGGAAAGCTAATTCAGAGGCCCTTAATTTGGTCTAGGGTTAGGTCAGGATTAATAAGCATAAATAGAAGTTTACAGCCGCACAATCCACAGAGAGATGGAAATTAGACAACTTTTACAATCATTGTTTTTGCTTTTACATTATTGGGCTTAATTGCTAAACATTGTAAATTTTTGGATTTTTCACTCATCCTGACTTTGTTGCCTTGCGCAGAGCATAACTTGAGCTTCAGATATCGGATTTTGTTGATCTTGCTGTCCCTAGAAAGATAAGGAAGAGACCTACAATTTCTGGTTTCACAATAATTGTCAAATTAGGGCAAAATCAAGGCTAAATAGGGCCCCGATTTCTCAGGCACGAATCAGTAAAAAGTCCATGATGTTCCTTCAATTAAATTTGCCTAACTTACTCAACTTAAGCCCAATTAAGGCATATGATACCTTGTTGGAAAGCTTATTCAGAGGCCCTTAATTTGGTCTAGGGTTAGGTTAGGATTAATAAGAATAAATAGCAGTTTAAAGCCGTACAAATCAGAGAGAGACGTAAATTAGACAACTTTTACAATCATTGTTTTTGCTTTTACATTATTGCTCTTAATTGCTAAACATTGTTAATTTTCGGATTTTTCACTCATCCTGACCTTGTCGCCTTGCGCAGAACATAATTAGAGCTACAGATATCGGATTTTGGTGATCTTGCTGTCGCTAGAATGATAAGGAAGAGGGCTATAATTTCAGTTTTCAAAAGAATTGTCAAATTAGGCCAAAATCAAGGTTAAATTGGGTCTGGAATTCCCTGGCGTGGATCAGTGTGATGTCCATGATGTTCCTTCACTTAAATGGGCCTAACTTACTCATCTTAAGGCCAATTAAGGCATATGATACCTTGTTGGAAAGCTTATTCAGAGGTCCTTAATTTGGTCTAGGGTTAGTTCAGGATTAATAACCATAAATAACAGTTTACAGCCACCCAAGCCAAAGAGAGACGGAAATTAGACAACTTTTACAATCATTGTTTTTGCTTTTACATTATTGGGCTTAATTGGGCTTAATTGCTAAACATTGTTAATTTTCGAGTTTTTCACTCATCTTAACCTAGTTGCCTTGCGCAGAGCATAACTAGAGCTACAGATATCGGATTTTGGTGATCTTGCTGTCCCTAGAAAGATAACGATGAGACATACAATTTCAGGTATTACAAGAATTGTCAAATTAGGCCAAAA
>JAUPTC010000013.1:7861339-7908709 GCA_030762895.1 Sophora flavescens
CGAAAATTAACAATGTTTAGCAATTCAACCCAATAATGTAAAAGGAAAAACAATGATTGTAAAAGTTGTCTAATTTCCGTCTCTCTCTGGCTTGTGCGGCTGTAAACTGCTATTTATGCTTATTAATCTTGAAATACCCTAGACCAAATTAAGGGCCTCTGAATAAGCTTTCCAACAAGGTATCATATGCCTTAATTGGGCTTAAAATGAGTAAGTTATGCCAATTTAAGTGACTGAACATCATGGACTGAGCACTGATCCGCGCCAGAGAACTCGAGACCCAATTTAGTCTTGATTTTGGCCTAATTTGACAATTCTTGTGAGACCAGAAATTGTAGGTCTCTTCCATATCTTTCTAGGGACGGCAAGATCACCAAAATCCGATATCTGTAGCTCTAGTTATGCTTTGTGCAAGGCAACAAGGTCAGGAAGAGTGAAAAATCCAAAAACTAAAAATGTTTAGCAATTAAGCCCAATAATGTAAAAGCAAAAACAATGATTGAAAAAGTTGTATAATTTCCGTCTCTCTCAGGTTTGTGCGGCTATAAACTGCTATTTATGCTTATTAATCCTGACCTAACCATAGACCAAATTAAGGTCCTCTGAATAAGCTTTCCATCAAGGTATCATATGCCTTAATTGGGCTTAAGATGAGTAAGTTAGGCCCATTTAAGTGAAGGAACTTTATGGACCGTGCACTGATCCGCGCCAGAGAACTCAGGACCCAATTTAGCCTTGATTTTTGCCTAATTTGACAATTCATGGAAAACCTGAAATTGTAGGACTCTTCCTTATCTTTCTAGGGACAGCAAGATCACCAAAATCTGATATCTGTAGCTCTAGTTATGCTCTGCGCAAGGCTACGAGGTCAGGATGCGTGAAAAATCTGAAAGTAAACAATGTTTAGCAATTAAGCCTAATAATGTAAAAGCGAAAACAACGATTGTAAAAATTGTCTAATTTTCGTCTCTCTCTGGCTTGAGCGGCTGTAAACTGCTATTTATGCTTATTAATCCTTACCTAACCCTAGACCAAATTAAGGGCCTCTGAAAAATCTTTCCAACAAGGTATCATATGCGTTAATTGGGTTAAGATGAGTAAGTTAGGCCAATTTAAGTGAAGGAACATCATGGACTGCCCACAGATCCGTGCCAGAGAACTCGGAACCCAATTTAGCCTTGATTTTGGCCTAATTTGACAGTTCTTGAGAATCCTGAAAGTGTAGGTCTCTTCCTTATCTTTCTAGGGACAACAAGATCACAGAAATCCGATATCTGTAGCTCCAGTATGCTCTGCGCAAGGCAACAAGGTCAGGATGAGTGAAAAATCCGAAAGTTAAGAATGTTTAGCAATTAAGCCCAATAATGTAAAAGCAAAAACAACGATTGTAAAAGTTGTCTAATTTCCTTCTCTCTCTGGCTTGTGCGGCTGTAAAATGCTACTTATGCTTAGTAATCCTCACCTAACCCTAGACCAAATTAAGTGCCTCTGAAAAATCTTTCCAACAAGGTATCATATGCCTTAATTGGGCTTAAGATGAGTAAGTTAGGACAATTTAAGTGAAGGAACATCATGGACTGCGCACTGATCCGTGCCAGGGAACTCGGGACCCAATTTAGCCTTGATTTTGGCCTAATTTGACAGTTCTTGTGAAACTTGAAATTGTAGGTCTCTTCCTTCCCTTTCTAGGGACGGCAAGATCACAGAAATCCGATATCTGTAGCTCCAGTTATGCTCTGCGCAGGGCAACAAGGTCTGGATGAGTGAAAAATCCGAAAATTAACAATGTTTAGCAATTAAGCCCAATAATGTAAAAGCAAAAATAATGATTTTAAAAGTTGTCTAATTTCCGTGTCTCTCTGGCTTTAGCGGTTGTAAACTGCTATTTATGCTTATTAATCATGACCAAACCCTAGAGCAAATTAAGTGCCTCTGAATAAGCTTGCCAACAAGGTATCACAAGCCGTAATTGGGCTTAAGATGAGTAAGTTAGGCCTATTTAAGCGAAGGAACATCATGGGCTGCGCACTGATCCGCGCCAAAGAACTCGGGACCCAATTTAGCCTTCATTTTTGCCTAATTTCACAATTCTTGTGAAACCTAAAATTGTAGGTCTCTTCCTTATCTTTCTAGGGACAGAAATATCACCAAAATCCGATATCTGTAGCTCTAGTTAAGCTCTGCGCAAGGCAACCAGGTCTGGATGAGTGAAAAATCCGAAAATTAACAATGTTTAGCAATTAAGCTCAATTAAGCCAAATAATGTAAAAGCAAAAACAAAGATTGTAAAAGTTGTCTAATTTTCGTCTCTCTCTAGCTTGTACGGCTGTAAACTGCTATTTATGCTAATTAATCCTGACCTAACCCTAGACCAAATTAAGGGCCTCTGAATAAGCTTTCCAACAAGGTATCATATGCCTTAATTGGGCTAAAAATGAGTAAGTTAGGCCCATTTAAGTGAAGGAACATCATGGACTACGTACTGATCCGCGCCAGAGAACTTCGGACCCAATTTAGCCTTGATTTTGGTCTAAATTGTCAATTCTTGTGAAACCTGAAATTGTAGGTCTCTTCCTTATTTTCTAGGGACAACAAGATCACCAAAATACGATATCTCGTATCTCTAGTTATGCTTTGCACAAGGCAAAGAAGGTCGGGATGAGTGAAAAATCCGAAAATTAACAATGTTTAGCCATTAAGCCCAATAATGTAAAAGCAAAAACAATGATTGTAAAAGTTGTCTAATTTCCGTCTCTCTCTGGTTTGTACGGCTTTAAACTGCTATTTATTCATATTAATCCCGACCTAGCCCTATTCCAAATTAAGGGCCTCTCGAATAAGCTTTCCAACAAGGTATCATATGCCTTAATTAGGCTTAAGTTGAGTAAGTTAGGCAAATTTAATTGAAGGAACATCATGGACTTTTTTTGATCCGTGCACCGAGAAATCGGGACCCAATTTAGCCTTGATTTTGCCCTAATTTGACAATTATTGTGAAACCAGAAATTGTAGGTCTCTTCCTTATCTTTCTAGGGACAGCAAGATCAACAAAATCCGATATCTGAAGCTCAAGTTATGCTCTGCGCAAGGCAACAAGGTCAGGATGAGTGAAAAATCCAAAAATTTACAATGTTTAGCAATTAAGCCCAATAATGTAAAAGCAAAAACAATGATTGTAAAAGTTGTCTAATTTCCATCTCTCTCTGAATTGTGCGGCTGTAAACTGCTCTTTATGCTTATTAATCCTGACCTAAACATAGACCAAATTAAGGGCCTCTGAATAAGCTTTCCAACAAGGTCTCATATGCCTTAATTGGGCTTAAGATGAGTAAGTTAGGCCCATTTAAGTGAAGGAACTTCATGGACAACGTACTGATCCGCGCCAGAGAACTCGGGACCCAATTTAGCCTTGATTTTGGCCTAATTTGACAATTCTTGTGACACCTGAAATTGTAGGTCTCTTCGTTATCTTTCTAGGGATAGCAAGATCCCAAAAATCCGATATCTGTAGCTCTAGTTATGCCCTGCGCAAGGCAACAAGGTCAGGATGAGTGTAAAATCCGAAAATTAACAATGTTTAGCAATTAAGCCAAATAATTTTAAAGCAAAAACAATGATTGTAAAATTGTCTAATTTTCGTGTCTCTCTGGCTTGTGCGGCTGTAAACTGATATTTATGGTTAACAATCCCGACCGAACCCTAGAACAAATTAAGGGCGGCTGAATAAGCTTTCCAACAAGGTATCATATGCCTTAATTGGGCTTAAGATGAGTAAGTTAGGCCCATTTAAGTGAAGGAACATCTTGGATTGCGTATTGATCTCAAGCAAGAGAACTCCGGACCCAATTTAGCCTTGATTTTGGCCTAAATTGACAATTCTTGTAAAACCTGAAATTGTATGTCTCATCGTTATCTTTCTAGGGACAGCAAGATCACCAAAATCCGATATCTGTAGCTCTAGTTATGCTCTGCGCAAGGCAACTAGGTTAAGATGAGTGAAAAACTCGAAAATTAACAATGTTTAGCAATTAAGCCCAATTAAGCCCAATAATGTAAAAGCAAAAACAATGATTGTAAAAGTTGTCTAATTTCCGTCTCTCTTTGGCTTGGGCGGCTGTAAACTGTTATTTATGGTTATTAATCCTGACCTAACCCTAGACCAAATTAAAGACCTCTGAATAAGCTTTCCAACATGGTATCATATGCCTTAATTGGCCTTAAGATGAGTAAGTTAGGCCCATTTAAGTGAAGGAACATCATGGACAGCACACTGATCCACGCCAGGGAATTCCAGACCCAATTTAACCTTGATTTTGGCCTAATTTGACAATTCTTTTGACAACTGAAATTATAGCCCTCTTCCTTATCTTTCTAGCGACAGCAAGATCACCAAAATCCGATATCTGTAGCTCTAATTATGCTCTGCGCAAGGAAACAAGGTCAGGATGAGTGAAAAATCCGAAAATTAACAATGTTAAGCAATTAAGAGCAATAATGTAAAAGCAAAAACAATGATTGTAAAAGTTGTCTAATTTCCGTCTCTCTCTGGTTTGTACGGCTTTAAACTGCTATTTATTCTTATTAATCCTAACCTAACCCTAGACCAAATTAAGGGCTTCTGAATAAGCTTTCCAACAAGGTATCATATGCCTTAATTGGGCTTAAGTTGAGTAAGTTAGGCAAATTAATTGAAGGAACATCATGGACTTTTTACTGATTCGTGCCTGAGAAATCGGGACCCAATTTAGCCTTGATTTTGCCCTAATTTGACAATTATTGTGACACCAGGAATTGTAGGTCTCTTCCTTATCTTTCTAGGGACAGCAAGATCAACAAAATCCGATATCTGAAGCTGAAGTTATGCTCTGCGCAAGGCAACAAAGTCAGGATGAGTGAAAAATCCAAAAATTTACAATGTTTAGCAATTATGCCCAATAATGTAAAAGCAAAAACAATGATTGTAAAAGTTGTCTAATTTCCATCTCTCTGTGGATTGTACGGCTGTAAACTTCTATTGATGCTTATTAATCCTGACCTAACCCTAGACCAAATTAAGGGCCTCTGAATTAGCTTTCCAACAAGGTATCATATGCCTTAATTGGGCTTAAGATTAGTAAGTTAGGCCCATTTAGGTGAAGGAACATCATGGACTGCGCACTTATCCGTGCCAGAGAACTCGGAACCCAATTTAGCCTTGATTTTGGTCTAATTTGACAATTCTTGTGTAACCTGAAATTGTAGGTCCCTTCCTTATCTTTATAGGGACAGCAAGATCATCAAAATCCGATATCTGTAGCTCTAGTTATGCTCTGCACAAGGCAACAAGGTCAGGAAGAGTGAAAAATCCGAAAATTAACAATGTTTAACAATTAATCCCAATAATGTAAAAGCAAAAACAAAGATTGTAAAAGTTGTCTAATTTCCGTCTCTCTCTAGCTTGTACGGCTGTAAACTGCTATTTATGCTTATTAATCCTGACCTAACCCTAGACCAAATTAAGGGCCTCTGAATAAGCTTTCCAATAAGGTATCATATGCCTTATTTGGGCTAAAGATGAGTAAGTTAGGCCCATTTAAGTGAAGGAACATCATGGACTACGTATTGATCCGCGCCAGAGAACTTCGGACCCAATTTAGCCTTGATTTTGGTCTAAATTGTCAATTCTTGTGAAACCTGAAATTGTAGGTCTCTTCCTTATTTTCTAGGGACAACAAGATCACCAAAATACAATATCTGTATCTCTAGTCATGCTTTGCACAAGGCAATAAGGTCAGGATGAGTGAAAAATCCGAAAATTAACAATGTTTAGCCATTAAGCCCAATAATGTAAAAGCAAAAACAATGATTGTAAAAGTTGTCTAATTTCCGTCTCTCTCTGGTTTGTACGGCTTTAAACTGCTATTTATTCATATTAATCCTGACCTAGCCCTATTCCAAATTAAGGGCCTCTGAATAAGCTTTCCAACAAGGTATCATATGCCTTAATTAGGCTTAAGTTGAGTAAGTTAGGCAAATTTAATTGAAGGAACATCATGGACTTTTTACTGATCCGTGCCTGAGAAATCGGGACCCAATTTAGCCTTGATTTTGCCATAATACCAGAAATTGTAGGTCTCTTCCTTATCTTTCTAGGGACAGCAAGATCAACAAAATCCGATATCTGAAGCTCAAGTTATGCTCTGCGCAAGGCAACAAGGTCAGGATGAGTGAAAAATCCAAAAATTTTCAATGTTTAGCAATTAATCCCAATAATGTAAAAGCAAAAACAATGATTGTAAAAGTTGTCTAATTTCCATCTCTCTCTGAATTGTGCGGCTGTAAACTGCTATTTATGCTTATTAATCCTGACCTAAACATAGACCAAATTAAGGGCCTTTGAATAAGCTTTCCAACAAGGTCTCATATTCCTTAATTGTGCTTAAGATGAGTATGTTAGGCCCATTTAAGTGAAGGAACATCATGGACAGCGTACTGATCCGCGCTAGAGAACTCGGGACCCAATTTAGCCTTCATTTTGGCCTAATTTGACAATTCTTGTGAAACCTGAAATTGTAGGTCTCTTCGTTATCTTTCTAGGGACAGCAAGATCCCAAAAATCCGATATCTGTAGCTCTAGTTATGCCCTGTGCAAGGCAACAAGGTCAGGATGAGTGTAAAATCCGAAAATTAACAATGTTTAGCAATTCAGCCAAATAATTTAAAAGCAAAAACAATGATTGTAAAATTGTCTAATTTCCGTGTCTCTCTGGCTTGTGCGGCTGTAAACTGATATTTATGGTTAATAATCCTGACCGAACCCTAGAACAAATTAAGGGCCGCTGAATAAGCTTTCCAACAAGGTATCATATGCCTTAATTGGGCTTAAGATGAGTAAGTTAGGCCCATTTAAGTGAAGGAACATCTTGGATTGCGTATTGATCTGCGCAAGAGAACTCCGGACCCAATTTAGCCTTGATTTTGGCCTAATTTGACAATTCTTGTAAAACCTGAAATTGTATGTCTCATCGTTATCTTTCTAGGGACAGCAAGATCACCAAAATCCGATATCTGTAGCTCTAGTTATGCTATGCGCAAGGCAACTAGGTTAAGATGAGTGAAAAACTCGAAAATTAACAATGTTTAGCAATTAAGCCCAATTAAGCCCAATAATGTAAAAGCAAAAACAATGATTGTAAAAGTTGTCTAATTTCCGTCTCTCTTTGGCTTGGGTGGCTGTAAACTGTTATTTATGGTTATTGATCCTTACCTAACCCTAGACCAAATTAAGGACCTCTGAATAAGCTTTCCAACAAGGTATCATATGCCTTAATTGGCCTTAAGATGATTAAGTTAGGCCCATTTAAGTGAAGGAACATTATGGACAGCACACTGATCCACGCCAGGGAATTCCAGACCCAATTTAACCTTGATTTTGGCCTAATTTGACAATTCTTTTGAAAACTGAAATTATAGCCCTCTTCCTTATCTTTCTAGCGACAGCAAGATCAACAAAATCCGATATCTGTAGCTCTAATTATGCTCTGCGCAAGGCAACAAGGTCACGATGAGTGAAAAATCCGAAAATTAACAATGTTTAGCAATTAAGAGCAATAATCTAAAAGCAAAAACAATGATTGTAAAAGTTGTCTAATTTCCGTCTCTCTTTAGTTTGTACGGCTTTAAACTGCTATTTATTCTTATTAATCCTAACCTAACCCTAGATCAAATTAAGGGCCTCTGAATAAGCTTTCCAACAAGGTATCATATGCCTTAATTGGGCTTAAGTTGAGTAAGTTAGGCAAATTTAATTGAAGGAACATCATGGACTTTTTACTGATTCATGCCTGAGAAATCGGGACCCAATTTAGCCTTGATTTTGCCCTAATTTGACAATTATTGTGAGAACAGAAATTGTAGGTCTCTTCCTTATCTTTCTAGGGACAGCAAGATCAACAAAATCCGATATCTGAAGCTCAAGTTATGCTCTGCGCAAGGCAACAAAGTCAAGATGAGTGAAGAATCCAAAAATTTACAATGTTTAGCAATTAAGCCCAATAATGTAAAAGCAAAAACAATGATTGTAAAAGTTGTCTAATTTCCATCTCTCTATGGATTGTGCGGCTGTAAACTTCTATTTATGCTTATTAATCCTGACCTAACCCTAGACCAAATTAAGGGCCTCTGAATTAGCTTTCCAACAAGGTATCATATGCCTTAATTGGGCTTAAGATTAGTAAGTTAGGCCCATTTAGGTGAAGGAACATCATGGACTGTGCACTTATCCGCGCCAGAGAACTCGGGACCCAATTTAGCCTTATTTTGGTCTAATTTGACAATTCTTGTGAAACCTGAAATTGTAGGTCCCTTCCTTATCTTTATAGGGACAGCAAGATAATCAAAATCCGATATCTGTAGCTGTAGTTATGCTCTGCACAAGGCAACAAGGTCAGGAAGAGTGAAAAATCCGAAAATTAACAATGTTTAACAATTATGCCCAATAATGTAAAATCAAAAACAAAGATTGTAAAAGTTGTCTAATTTCCGTCTCTCTCTAGTTTGTTCGGCTGTAAACTGCTATTTATGCTTATTAATCCTGACCTAACCCTAGACCAAATTAAGGGCCTCTGAATAAGCTTTCCAACAAGGTATCATATGCCTTAATTGTGCTAAAGATGAGTAAGTTAGGCCCATTTAAGTGAAGGAACATCATGGACTACGTACTGATCCGCGCCAGAGAACTTCGGACCCAATTTAGCCTTGATTTTGGTCTAAATTGTCAATTCTTGTGAAACCTGAAATTGTAGGTCTCTTCCTTATTTTCTAGGGACAACAAGATCACCAAAATACGATATCTGTATCTCTAGTTATGCTTTGCACAAGGCAACAAGGTCAGGATGAGTGAAAAATCCGAAAATTAACAATGTTTAGCCATTAAGCCCAATAATGTAAACGCAAAAACAATGATTGTAAAAGTTGTCTAATTTCCGTCTCTCTCTGGTTTGTACGGCTTTAAACTGCTATTTATTCATACTAATCCTGACCTAGCCCTATTCCAAATTAAGGGCCTCTGAATAAGCTTTCTAACAAGGTATCATATGCCTTAATTAGGCTTAAGTTGAGTAAGTTAGGCAAATTTAATTGAAGGAACATCATGGACTTTTTACTGATCCGTGCCTGAGAAATCGGGACCCAATTTAGCCTTGATTTAGCCCTAATTTGACAATTATTGTGAAACCAGAAATTGTAGGTATCTTCCTTATCTTTCTAGGGACAGCAAGATCAACAAAATCCGATATATGAAGCTCAAGTTATGCTCTGCGCAAGGCAACAAGGTCAGGATGAGTGAAAAATCCAAAAGTTTACAATGTTTAACAATTAAGCCCAATAATGTAAAAGAAAAAACAATGATTGTAAAAGTTGTCTAATTTCCATCTCTCTCTGAATTGTGCGGCTGTAAACTGCTATTTATGCTTATTAATCCTGACCTAAACATAGACCAAATTAAGGGCCTCTGAATAAGCTTTCCAACAAGGTCTCATACGCCTTAATTGGGCTTAAGATGAGTAAGTTAGGCCCATTTAAGTGAAGGAACATCATGGACAGCGTACTGATCCGTGCCAGAGAACTCGGGACCCAATTTAGCCTTGATTTTGGCCTAATTTTACATTTCTTGTGAAACCTGAAATTGTAGGTCGCTTCGTTATCTTTCTAGGGATAGCAAGATCCCAAAAATCCGATATCTGTAGCTCTAGTTATGCCCTGCGCAAGGCAACTAGGTCAGGATGAGTGTAAAATCCGAAAATTAACAATGTTTAGCAATTAAGCCAAATAATTTAAAAGCAAAACAATGATTGTAAAATTGTCTAATTTCCGTGTCTCTCTGGCTTGTGCGGCTGTAAACTGATATTTATGGTTAATAATCCTGACCGAACCCTAGAACAAATTAAGGGCGGCTGAATAAGCTTTCCAACAAGGTATCATATGCCTTAATTGGGCTTAAGATGAGTAAGTTAGGCCCATTTAAGTGAAGGAACATCTTGGATTGCTTATTGATCTGCGCAAGAGAACTCCGGACCCAAATTATCCTTGATTTTGGCCTAATTTGACAATTCTTGTAAAACCTGAAATTGTATGTCTCATCGTTATCTTTCTAGGGACAGCAAGATCACCAAAATCTGATATCTGTAGCTCTAGTTATGCTCTGCGCAAGGCAACTAGGTTAAGATGAGTGAAAAACTCGAAAATTAACAATGTTTAGCAATTAAGCCCAATTAAGCCCAATAATGTAAAAGCAAAAACAATGATTGTAAAAGTTGTCTAATTTCCGTCTCTCTTTGGCTTGGACGGCTGTAAACTGTTATTTATGGTTATTAATCCTGACCTAACCCTAGACCAAATTAAGGACCTCTGAATAAGCTTTCCAACATGGTATCATATGCCTTATTTGGCCTTAAGATGAGTAAGTTAGGCCCATTTAAGTGAAGGAACATCATGGACAGCACACTGATCCACGCCAGGGAATTCCAGACCCTATTTAACCTTGATTTTGGCCTAATTTGACAATTCTTTTGAAAACTGAAATTATAGCCCTCTTCCTTATCTTTCTAGCGACAGCAAGATCACCAAAATCCGATATCTGTAGCTCTAATTATGCTCTGCGCAAGGAAACAAGGTCAGGATGAGTGAAAAATCCGAAAATTAACAATGTTTAGCAATTAAGAGCAATAATGTAAATGCAAAAACAATGATTGTAAAAGTTGTGTAATTTCCGTCTCTCTCTGGTTTGTACGGCTTTAAACTGCTATTTATTTTTATTAATCCTAACCTAACCCTAGAACAAATTAAGGGCCTCTGAATAAGCTTTCCAACAAGGTATCATATGCCATAATTGGGCTTAAGTTGACTAAGTTAGGCAAATTTAATTGAAGGAACATCATGGACTTTTTACTGATTCGTGCCTGAGAAATCGGGACCCAATTTAGCCTTGATTTTGCCCTAATCTGACAATTATTGTCACACCAGAAATTGTAGGTCTCTTCCTTATCTTTCTAGGGACAGCAAGATCAACAAAATCCGATATCTGAAGCTCAAGTTATGCTCTGCGCAAGGCAACAAAGTCAGGATGAGTGAAAAATCCAAAAATTTACAATGTTTAGCAATTAAGCCCAATAATGTAAAAGCAAAAACAATGATTATAAAAGTTGTCTAATTTCCATCTCTCTGTGGATTGTGCGGCTGTAAACTTCTATTTATGCTTATTAATCCTGACCTAACCCTAGACCAAATTAAGGGCCTCTGAATTAGCTTTCCAACAAGGTATCATATGCCTTAATTGGGCTTAAGATGAGTAAGTCAGGCCCATTTAAGTGAAGGAACATCATGGACTGCGCACTGATCCACGGCAGAGAACTCGGGACCCAATTTAGCCTTCATTTTGGCCTAATTTGACAATTCTTGTGAAAGCTAAAATTCTAGGTCTATTCCTTTTCTTTATAGGGACAACAAGATCACCAAAATCGGATATCAGTAGCTCTAGTTATGCTCTGCACAAGCCAACAAGGCCAGAATGAGTGTAAAATCCGAAAATTAACAATGTTTAGCAATTAAGCCCAATTAAGCCCAATTAAGCCCAATAATGTAAAAGCAAAAACAATGATTATAAAAGTTGTCTAATTTCCGTCTCTCTCTGAATTGTGGGGCTGGAAACTGCTATTTATGCTTATTAATCCTGACCTAACCCTAGACCAAATTAAGGGCCTCTGAATAAGGTTTCCAACAAGATATCATATGCCTTAATTGGGCTTAAGATGAGTAAGTTAGGCCCATTTAAGTGAAGGAACATCATGGACTGCGCACTGATCCACGACAGAGAACTCGGGACCCAATTCAGCCTTGATTTTGGCCTAATTTGACAATTCTTGTGAAATCTGAGATTGTAGGTTTATTCCGTATCTTTATAGGGACAGCAAGATCACCAAAACTGTAGCTCTAGTTATGCTCTGAGCAAGGCAACGAGGTCAGGATGAGTGAAAAATCCTAAAATTAACAATGTTTTGTAATTAAGCCCAATAATGTAAAAGCAAAAACAATGATTGTAAAAGTTGTCTAATTTCGGTCTCTCTCTGGCTTGTGCAGCTGTAAACTGCTATTTATGCTTATTAATCCTGACCTAACCATAGAACAAATTAAGGGCCTCTGAATCAGCTTTCCAACAAGGTATCATATACCTTAATTGGGCTTAAGATGTGTAAGTTAGACCCATTTAAGTAAAGGAACATCATGGACTGTGCACTAATCCACACCAGAGAACTCGGGACCCAATTTAGCCTTCATTTTGGCCTAATTTGACAATTCTTGTGAAAGCTAAAATTCTAGGTCTATTCCTTTTCTTTCTAGGGACAGCAAGATCACCAAAATCGGATATCAGTAGCTCTAGTTATGCTCTGCACAAGCCAACAACGCCAGGATGAGTGTAAAATCCGAAAATTAACAATGTTTAGCAATTAAGCCCAATTAAGCCCAATAATGTAAAAGCAAAAACAATGATTGTAAAACTTGTCTAATTTCCGTCTCTCTCTGACTTGTGCTGTTGTAAACTGCTATTTATGCTCATTAATCCTGACCTAACCCTAGACCAAATTAAGGGCCTCTGAATAAGCTTTACAACAAGGTATCATATACATTAATTGGCCTTAAGATGAGTAAGTTAGGCCCATTTAAGTGAAGGAACATCGTGGACAGCGTACTGATCCGTGACAGAGAACTCCAGACACAATTTAGCCTTGATTTTGGCCTAATTTGACAATTCTTGTGGCACCTGAAAATGTAGGTCTCTTCCTTATCTTTCTAGGGACAGCATGAACACCATAATCCGATATCTTTATCTCTAGTTATGCTTTGCGCAAGGCAACATGGTCAGGATGAGTGAAAAATCCGAAAATTAACAATGTTTCGCAATTAAGCCCAATTAAGCCCAATAATGTTAAAGCAAAAACAATGATTGTAAAAGTTTTCTAATTTCCGTCTCTCTCTGGATTGTGCGGCTGTAAACTGCTATTTATGCTTATTAATCCTGACCTAACAATAGACCAAATTAAGGGCCTCTGAATAAGCTTTCCAACAAGGTATCATATGCCTTAATTGGGCTTAAGATGAGTTAGTTAGGCCCATTTAAGTGAAGGAACATCATGGACGCGCACTTATCCGCGCCAGAGAACTCGGGACCCAATTTAGCGTTAATTTTGTCCTAAGTTGACAATTCTTTTGAAACCTGAAATTGTAGGTCTCTTCGTTATCTTTCTAGGGACAACAAGATCACAAAAATCCGATATCTATAGCTAAAGTTATGCTCTGCGCAAGGCAACAAGGTCAGGATGAGTGTAAATTCCGTAAATTAACAATGTTTAGTAATTAAGCCCAATTAAGCCCAATAATTTTAAAGCAAAAACAATGATTGTAAAAGTTGTCCAATTTTCGTCTCTTTCTGAATTGGCGGCAGTAAACTGCTATTTATGCTTATTAATCCTTACCTAACGATAGACCAAATTAAGGGTCTCTGAATAAGCTTTCCAACAAGGTATCATATGCCTTCATTGGGCTTAAGATGAGTAAGTTAGGCCCATTTAAGTGAAGGAATATCATGGACTGCGCACTGATCCACGACAGAGAACTCAGGACCCAATTTAATCTTCATTTTGACCTAATTTGACAATTCTTGTGAAAGCTGAAATCCTATGTCTCTTCCTTTTCTTTCTAGCGACTTTAAGGTCACCAAAATCAGATATTAGTAGCTCTAGTTATGCTCTGCACAAGCCAACAAGGTCAGGATGAGTGTAAAATCCAAAAATTAACAATGTTTAGCAATTAAGCCCAATTAAGCCCAATAATGTAAAAGCAAAAACAATGATTATAAAAGTTGTCTAATTTCCGTCTCTCTCTGAATTGTGGGGCTGGAAACTGCTATTTATGCTTATTAATCCTGACCTAACCCTAGACCAAATTAAGGGCCTCTGAATAAGGTTTCCAACAAGATATCATATGCCTTAATTGGGCTTAAGATGAGTAAGTTAGGCCCATTTAAGTGAAGGAACATCATGGACTGCGCACTGATCCACGACAGAGAACTCGGGACCCAATTCAGCCTTGATTTTGGCCTAATTTGACAATTCTTGTGAAATATGAGATTGTAGGTTTATTCCCTATCTTTATAGGGACAACAAGATCACCAAAACTGTAGCTCTAGTTATGCTCTGAGCAAGGCAACGAGGTCAGGATGAGTGAAAAATCCTAAAATTAACAATGTTTGGTAATTAAGCCCAATAATGTAAAAGCAAAAACAATGATTGTAAAAGTTCTCTAATTTCCGTCTCTCTCTGGCTTGTGCGGCTGTAAACTGCTATTTATGCTTATTAATCCTGACCTAACCATAGACCAAATTAAGGACCTCTGAATCAGCTTTCCAACAAGGTATCATATACCTTAATTGGGCTTAAGATGTGTAAGTTAGACCCATTTAAGTAAAGGAACATCATGGACTGTGCACTGATCCACACCAGAGAACTCGGGGCCCAATTTAGCCTTGATTTTGGCCTAATTTGACAATTCTTGTGAAACCTGAAATAGTAGGTCTCTTCCTTTTATTTCTAGGGATAGCAAGATCACCAAAATCCGATATCTGTAGCTCAAGTTATGCTCAGCACAAGGCAACAAGGTCAGGAGGAGTGAAAAATACAAAAATTAACAATGTTTACCAATTAAGCCCAATAATGTAAAAGCAAAAACACTGATTGTAAAAGTTGTCTAATTTTGGTCTCTCTCTGACTTGTGCGGCTGTAAACTGCTATTTATGCTTATTAATCCTGACCTAAACAGAGACCAAATTAAGGGCCTCTGAATAAGCTTTCTAACAAGGTATCATATGCCTTAATTGGGCTGAATATGAGTAAGTTAGGCATATTTAAGTGAAGGAACATCATGGACTGCACACTGATACGCGCCAGAGAAATAGGGACCCAATTTAGCCTTGATTTTGGCCTAATTTGACAATTCTTATGAATCCTGAAATTATAGGTCTCTTCCTTATCTTTCTAGGGACATCAAGATCACAAAAATCCGATATCTGTAGCTCTAGTTATGCTCTGCACAAGGAAACAAGGTCAGGATGTGTGAAAAATCCAAAAATAAACAATGTTTAGCAATTAATCCCAATTAAGCCCAATAATGTAAAAGCAAAAACAATGATTGTAAAATTTGTCTAATTTCCATCTCACTCTGGCTTGTGCGGCAGTAAACTGCTATTTATGCTTATTAATCCTAACCTAACCCGAGACCAAATTATGGGCCTCTGAATAATCTTTCCAATAAGGTATCGTATGCCTTAATTGGGCTAAAGATGAGTAAGTTCGGCCCATTTAAGTGAAGGAAAAATCCGATATCTGTAGCTCTAGTTATGCTCTGCACGAGGAAACACGGTCAGGATGTGTGAAAAATCCGAAAATTAACAATGTTTAGCAATTAATCCCAATTAAGCCCAATATTGTAAAAGCAAAAACAATGATTGTAAAAGTTGTCTAATTTCCGTCTCTCTCTGGCTTGTGCTGCAGTAAACTGCTATTTATGCTTATTAATCCTGACCTAACCCTAGACCAAATTAAGTGCCTCTGAATAAGGTTTTCAACAAGGTATGATATGCCATAATTGGGCTTAAGATGAGTAAGTTAGACCGATTTAAGTAAAGGAATATGATGGACTGTGCACTGATCCGCGCTAGAGAACTCGGGGTCCAATTTAGCCTTGATTTTGGCATAATTTGACAATTCTTGTGAAACCTGAAATTGTTGGTCTCTTCCTTATCTCTAAAACAATGATTGTAAAAGTTATCTAATTTCCGTCTCTCTCTGGCTTGTGCAGCTGTAAACTGCTATTTATGCTTATTAATCATGACCTAACCCTAGACCAAATTAAGGGCCTCTGAGTAAGCTTTCCAACAAGGTATCATATGCCTTAATTGGGCTTATGATGACTAAGTTAGGCCCATTTAAGTGAAGGAACATCATGGACTGCGCACTGATCCACGACAGAGAACTCGGGACCCAATTTAGCCTTGATTTTTGCCTAATTTGACAATTCTTGTGAAACCTGAGATTGTAGGTCTATTCCTTATCTTTATAGGAACAACAAGGTCAGGATGAGGGAAAAATCCTAAAATTAACAATGTTTGGTAATTAAGCCCAATAATGTAAAAGCAAAAACAATGATTGTAAAAGTTGTCTAATTTCCATCTCTCTCTGGCTTGTGCGGTTGTAAACTGCTATTTATGCTTATTAATCCTGACCTAACCATAGTCCAAATTAAGGGCCTCTGAATCAGCTTTCCAACAAGGTATCATATACCTTAATTGGGCTTAAGATGTGTAAGTTACACCCATTTAAGTAAAGGAACATCATGGACTGTGCACTGATCCACACCAGAGAACTCGGGACCCAATTTAGCCTTGATTTTCGCCTAATTTGATAATTCTTGTGAAACCTGAAATAGTAGGTCTCTTCCTTTTCTTTCTAGGGCAGCAAGATCACCAAAATCCGATATCTGAAGCTCAAGTTATGCTCAGCACAAGGCAACAAGGTCAGGAGGAGTGAAAAATACAAAAATTAACAATGTTTACCAATTAAGCCCGATAATGTAAAAGAAAAAACAATGATTGTAAAAGTTGTCTAATTTTCGTCTCTCTCTAGCTTGTGCGGCTGTAAACTGCTATTTATGCTTATTAATCCTGACCTAAACCGAGACCAAATTAAGGGCCTCTGAATAAGCTTTCTAACAAGGTATCATATGCCTTAATTGGGTTAAGATAAGTAAGTTAGACCCATTTAAGTGAAGGAACATTATGGACTGCACACTGATCCACGGCAGAGAACTCGGGACCCTATTTATCCTTGATTTTGGCCTAATTTGACCATTCTTTTGAAACCTGAGATTGTAGGTCTATTCCTTATCTTTATAGGGACAACAAGATCACCATAATTCGATTTCTGTAGCTCTAGTTATGCTATGCGCAAGGGAACAAGGTCAGGATGAGTGAAAAATCCTAAAATTAACAATGTTTAGTAATTAAGCCAATAATGTAAAAGCAAAAACAATGATTGTAAAAGTTGTCTAATTTCCGTCTCTCTCTGGCTTGTGCGGTTGTAAACTGCTATTTATGCTTATTAATCCTGACCTAACCAGAGACCAAATTCAGGGCCTCTGAATAAGCTTTCCAACAAGGTTTCATATGCCATAATTGGGCTTAAGATGAGTAAGTTTGGCCCATTTAAGTGAAGGAACATCATGGACTGCGCACTGATACGCGCCAGAGAAATAGGGACCCAATTTAGCCTTGATTTTGGCCTCATTTAAAAATTCTTGTGAAACCTGAAATTGTAGGTCTCTTCCTTATCTTTCTAGGGACAACAAGATCCCAAAAATCCGATATCTGTAGCTCTCGTTATGCTCTGCCCAAGGAAACACGGTCAGGATGTGTGAAAAATCTGAAAATTAACAATGTTTAGGAATTAATCCCAATTAAGCCCAATAATGTAAAAGCAAAAACAATGATTGTAAAAGTTGTCTAATTTCCGTCTCTCCCTGGCTTGTGCGGCAGTAAACTGCTATTTATGCTTATTAATCCTGACCTAACCCTAGACCAAATTAAGTGCCTCTGAATAAGCTTTTCAACAAGGTATGATATGCCATAATTGGGCTTAAGATGAGTAAGTTAGGCCTATTTAAGTGAAGGAATATGATGGACCGTGCACTGATCCGCGCTAAAGAACTCGGGATCCAATTTAGCCTTGATTTTGGCCTAATTTGACAATTCTTGTGAAACCTGAAATTGTCGGTCTCTTCCTTATGTCTAAAACAATGATTCTAAAATTGTCTAATTTCCGTCTCTCTCTGGCTTGTGCAGCTGTAAACTGCAATTTATGCTTATTAATCCTGACCTAACCCTAGACCAAATTAAGGGCCTCTGAATAAGCTTTCCAACACGGTATCAATATACCTTAATTGGGCTTAAGATGAGTAAGTTAGACCCATTTGAGTGAAGGAACATCATAGACTGTGCACTGATCCGCACCAGAGAACTCGGGATCCAATTTAGCCTTTATTTTGGCCTAATTTGACAATTCTTGTAAAACTTGAAATTGTAGGTCTCTTCCTTATCTTTCTAGGGACAGCAAGATCATAAAAATCCGATATCTGTAGCTCCAGTTATGCTCGGCGCAAGGATACAAGGTCAGGATGAGTGAAAAATCCAAAAATTAACAATGTTTAGCAATTAAGCCCAATAATGTAAAAGCAAAAACAATGATTGTAAAAGTTGTCTAATTTCAGTATCTCTCTGGCTTGTGCGGCTGTAAAATGCTATTTATACTTATTATTCCTGACCTAACCCTAGACCAAATTAAGGGCCTCTGAATAAGCTTTCCAACAAGGTATCATATGCCTTAATTGGGCTTAAGATGAATAAGTTAGGCCCATTTAAGTGAAGGAACATCATGGACTGCACCCTGATCCGCGCCAGAGAACTCAGGACCCAATTTAGCCTTGATTTTGGCCTAATTTGACAATTCTTGTGAAACCTGAGATTGTAGGTCTCTTCCTTTTCTTTCTAGGGACAACAAGATCACCTAAATCCGATATCAGTTGCTCTAGTTATGCTCTGCGCAAGGCAACAAGGTCAGGATGAGTAAAAATTCCGAAAAGTAACAATGTTTAGCAATTAAGCCCAATTAAGCCCAATAATGTAAAAGCAACAACACTGATTGTAAAAGTTGTCTAATTTCCGTCTCTCTCTGGCTTGTGCGGCTGTAAACTGCTATTTATAATAATTAATCCTGACCTAACCCTAGACCAAATTAAGGGCCTCTAAATAAGCTTTCCAACAAGGTATCATATGCCTTAATTGGGCTTAAAATGAGTAAGTTATGCCAATTTAAGTGAAGGAACATCATGGACTGCGTCCTGATCCACGCCAGAGAACTCGGGAACCAATTTAGCCTTGATTTTGGCCTAATCAGACAATTCTTGTGAAACCTGAGATTGTAGGTCTCTTCCTTATCTTTCTAGGGATAGCAAGATCACCAAAATCCGATATATGTAGCTCTAGTCATGCTCTGCGCATGGCAACATGGTCAGGATGAGTGAAAAATCCGAAAATTAACAATATTTGGAAATTAAGCCGAATTAAGCCCAATAATGTAAAAGCAAAAACAATGATTGTAAAAGTTATCCAATTTCCGTCTCTCATTGGCTTGTGCGGCTATAAACTGCTATTTGTGCTTATGAATCCCGTCCTAACCCTAGACGAAATTAAGGGCCTTTGAATAAGTCTTACAACAACGTATCATATGCCTTAATTGGGCTTAAAATGAATAAGTTTGGCCCATTTAAGTGAAGGAACATCATGGACTGCGCCCTGATCCGCGCCAGAGAACTCAGGACCCAATTTAGCCTTGATTTTGGCCTAATTTGACAATTCTTGTGAAACCTGAGATTGTAGGTCTCTTCCTTATCTTTCTAGGGACAGCAAGATCACCAAAATCCGATATCTATAGCTCAAGTTATGCTCTGTACAAGGCAGCAAGGTCAGGACGAGTGAAAAATCCGAAAATTAACAATTTTTAGCAATTAAGCCCAATTAAGCCCAATAACTTAAAAGCAAAAACAATGATGGTAAAGGTTGTCTAATTTCCGTCTCTCTCTGGCTTGTACGACTGTAAACTGCTATTTATGCATATTAATCTTGACATAACCCTAGACCAAATTAAGGGCCTCTGAATAAGCTTTCCAACATGGTATCATATGCCTTAATTGGGCTTAAGATGAGTAAGTTAGGCCCATTTAAGTGAAGGAACATCATGGACAGCGCATTGATCCGCACCAGATAACTCGGGAACCAATTTAGCCTTGATTTTGGCCTAATTTGACAATTCTTGTGAAACCTGAAATTGTAGGTCTCTTCCTTATCTTTCTAGGGACAGCAAGATCACCAAAATCCGATATCTGTAGCTCTAGTTATGCTCTGCGCTATGCAACAAGGTCAGGATGAGTGAAAAATCCGAAAATTAACAATGTTTAGCAATTAAGCCCAATTAAGCCCAATAATGTAAGAGCAAAAACAATGATTGAAAAAGTTATCTAATTTTCGTCTCTCTCTGGTTTGTGCGGCTATAAACTGCTATTTAAGTTTATTATTCCTGACCTAACCGTAGACTAAATTAAGAGCCTCTGAATAAGCTTTCCAACAAGGTATCATATGCCTTAATTATGCTTAAGATGAGTAAGTTAGGCCCATTTAAGTGAAGGAACATCGTGGACTGCGTACTAATCTGCGCCAGAGAACTCGGGACCCAATTTAGCCTTGATTTTGGCCTAATTTGACAATTCTTGTGAAACCTGAAATTGTAGGTCTCTTCCTTATCTTTCTAGGGACAGCAAGATCACCAAAATCCGATATCTGTAGCTCTAGTTATGCTCTGCACAAGGCAACAAGGTCAGGATGAGTGAAAAATCCGAAAATTAACAATGTTTAGCAATTAAGCCTAATAATGTAAAAGCAAAAACAATGATTGTAAAAGTTGTCTAATTTCCAACTCTCTCGGGCTTGTGCGGTTGTAAAGTGCTATTTATACTGATTAATCTTCACCTATCCCTAGACCAAATTAAGGGCATCTGAATAAGCTTTCCAACAATGTATCATATGCCTTAATTGGGCTTAAGATGAGTAAGTTAGGCCCATTTAAGTGAAGGAACATCGTAGACTGTGTACTGCTCCGCGCCAGAGAATTCGGTACCCAATTTAGCCTTTATTTTGGCCTAATTTGACAATTCTTGTAAACCAGAAATTGTAGGTCTCTTCGTTATCTTTCTAGGGGCAGCAAGATCACTGAAATCCGATATCTGAAGCTCTGGTAATGCTCTACGCAAGACAACAAGGTCAGGATGAGTGAAAAATCCAAAAATTAACAACGTTTAGCAATTAAGCCCAATAATGTAAAAGCAAAACCAATGATTGTAAAAGTTGTCTAGTTTCTGTCTCTCTCTGGCTTGTGCGGCTGTAAACTGCTATTTATGCTTATTAATCCTGACCTAACCCTAGACCAAATTAAGGGCCTTTGAATAAGCTTTCCAACAAGGTATCATATGCCTTAATTGGGCTTAAGATGAGTTATTCCCATTTAAGTGAAGGAACATCACGGACTGCGTACTGATCCACCCCAGAGACCTCGGGACCTAATTTAACCTTGGTTTTGGCCTAATTTGACAATTCTTGTGAAACCTGAGATTGTTGGTCTCTTCCTTATCTTTCTAGGGACAGCAGGATCACCAAAATCCGATATTTGTAGCTCTAGTTATGGTCTGCGCAAGGCAACAAGGTCAGGATGAGTGAAAAATCCGAAAATTAACAATGTTAAGCAATTAAGCCCAATAATGTAAAAGCAAAAACAATGATTGTTAAAGTTGTCAAATTTCCGTATCTCTCTGGCTTGTGGTGCTGTAAACTGCTATTCATGCTTATTAATCCTGACCTAACCCTATACCAAATTAAGGGCCTCTGAATAAGCTTTCCAAAAAGGTATCATATGCCTTAATTGGGCTTAAGATGAGTAAGTTAGGCCCATTTAAGTGAAGGAACATCATGGACTGCGCACTAATCCGCGCCAGAGAACTCGGGACCTAATTTAGCCTTGACTTTGGCCTAATTTGACAATTCTTGTGAAACATGAAATTGTAGGTTCCTTCTTTATCTCTGAAACAATGATTGTAAAAGTTGACTAATTTTCGTCTCACTCTGGCTTGTGAGCTGTAAACTGCTAATTATGCTTATTAATCCTGACCTAACCCAGGAACAAAATAAGGGTCTCTGAATAAGCTTTCCAACAAGGTATCATAAGACTTAATTGGGCCTAAGATGAGTAAGTTAGGCCCATTTAAGTGAAGGAACATCATGGACTGCGCACTGATCCGTGCCAAAGAACTCGTGACCCAATTTAGCCTTGATTTTGGCCTAATTTGATATATCTTGTGAAACTTGAAATTGTAGGTCTCTTCCTTATCTTTCTAGTGACAGCAAGATCACCAAAATCTGATTTCTGTAGTCAAGTTATGCTCTGCGTAAGGAAACAAGGTCAGGATGAGTGAAAAATCTGAAAATTAACAATGTTTAGCAATTAAGCCCAATAATGTAAAAGCCAAAACAATGATTGTAAAAGTTGTCTAGTTTCTGTCTCTCTCTGGCTTGTGCGACTGTAAACTGCTATTTATGTTTATTAATCCTGACCTAACCCTAGATCTAATTAAGGGCCTCTGAATAATCTTTCCAACAAGGTATTATATGCCTTAATTGGGCTTAAGATGAGTAAGTTATGCCCATTTAAGTGATGGAACATCATGGACTGCGCACTGATCTGCGCCAGAGAACTCGGGACCCAAATTAGCCTTGATTTTGGCCTAATTTGACAATTCTTGTGAAACCTGAAATTGTAGGTGTCTTCCTTTTCTTTCTAGGGACAACAAGATCACCAAAATCCGATATCTGTAACTCTAGTAATGCTCTGCGCAAGGCAACAAGGTCAGGATGAGTGAAAAATCTGAAAATTAACAATGTTTAGCAATTAAGCCAAATAATGTAAAAGCAAAAACAATGATTGTTAAAGTTGTCTAATCTCCGTATCTCTCTGGCTTGTGGGGCTGTAAACTGCTATTTATGCTTATTAATCTTGACCAAACCCTATACCAAATTAAGGGCCTCTGAATAAGCTTTCCAACAAGGTATCATATGCCTTAATTGGGCTTAAGATGAGTAAGTTTGGCCCATTTAAGAGAAGGAACATCATGGACGGTACACTGATCCGTGCCAGAGAACTCGGGAACCAATTTAGCCTTGATTTTGGCCTAATTTGACAACTCTTGTGAAACATGAAATTGTAGGTCCTCTATTTATCTTTAAAACAATGATTGCAAAAGTTGTCTAATTTCCGTCTCTCTCAGGATTGTGCGGCTGTAAACTGCTATTTATGCTTATTAATCCTGACCAGACCCTAGACCAAATTAAGGGCCTCTGAATAAGGTTTTAAACAAGGTATCATATGCCTTAATTGGACTTAAGATGAGTAAGTTAGGCCCATTTAAGTGAAGGAACATCATGGACTGCGCACTGATCCGCGCCAGAGAACTCGGGACCTAATTTAGCCTTGATTTTGGCCTAATTTGACAATTATTGTGACACCCGAGACTGTAGGTCTCTTCCTTATCTTTCTAGGGACAGCAAGATCACCAAAATCCGATATTTGTAGCTCTAGTTATGCTCTGCACTAAGCAACACGGTCAGGATGAGTGAAAAATCCGAAAATTAACAATGTTTAGCAATTAAGCCCAATTAAGCCCAATAATGTAAAAGTAAAAACATTGATGGTAAAAGTTGTCTAATTTTCATCTCTCTCTGGCTTGTGTGGCTGCAAACTGCTATTTATGCTTATTAATCCTGACGTAACCCTGGACCAAATTAAGGGCCTCTGAATAAGCTTTCCAACAAGGTATCATATGCCTTAATTGGGCTTAAGATGGGTAAGTTTGGCCCATTTTAGTAAAGGAACATAATGGACTGCACACTGATCCTGGCCAGAGAACTCGGGACCCAATTTAGCCTTGATTTTGGGCTAATTTGACAATACTTGTGAAACATGAAATTGTAGGTCCCTTCTTTATCTTTAAAACAATGACTGTAAAAGTTGTCTAATTTTCGTCTCTCTCTGGCTTGTGTGGCTGTAAACTTCTATTTATGCTTATTAATCCTAACCTAACCCTAGACCAAAATAAGGGCTTCTGAATAAGCTTTCCAACAAGGTATCATATGCCTTAATTGGGTTTAAGATGAGTAAGTTAGGCCCATTTAAGTGAAGGAACATCATGGACTGCGCACTGATCTGCCCCAGAGAACTCGGGACCCAATTTTGACTTTATTTTGGCCTAATTTGACAATTCTTGTGAAACCTGAGATTGTAGGTCTCTTCCTTATCTTTCTATGGACAGCAAGATCACCAAAATCCGATATCTGTAGCTCTAGTTATGCTCTGTGCAAGACAACAAGGTCATGATGAGTGAATAATCCGAAAATTAACATTGTGTAGCAATTAAGCCCAATTAAGCCCAATAATGTAAGAGCAAAAACAATGATTGTAAAAGTTGTCTAATTTCCGTTTCTCTCTGGCTTGTGCGGCTCTAAACTGCTATTTAAGCTTACTAATCCTGACCTAACCCTGACCAAATTAAGTTCCTCTGAATAAGCTTTCCAGCAAGGTATCTTTGCCTTAATTGGGCTTAAGAAGAGTAAGTTAGGCCCATTTAAGTGAAGGAACATCATGGACTGCGCACTGATCCATGCAAGAGTACTCGGGACCCAATTTAGCCTTGATTTTGGCCTAATTTGACAATTCTTGTGAAACCTGAAATTGTAGGTCTCTTCCTTATCTTTCTAGGGACAGCAAGATCACTAAAATCCGATATCTGCAGCTCAAGTTATGCTCTGTGCAAGGCAACAAGGTCAGGATGAGTGAAAAATCCGAAAATTAACAATGTTTAGCAATTATGCCCTATAATGTAAAAGTAAAAACAATGATTATAAAAGTTGTCTAATTTCCGTCTCCCTCTGGCTTGTGCGGCTGAAAACTGCTATTTATGCTTATTAATCCTGACCTAACCCTAGACCAAATTAAGGGCCTCTTAATAAACTATCCAACAAGGTATCATATGCCTTAATTGGACTTAAGATGAGTAAGTTAGGCCCATTTAAGTGAAGGAACATCATGAACTGTTCACTGATCCGTACCAGGGAACTCGGGACCCAATTTAGCCTTGATTTTGGCCTAATTTGACAATTCTTGTGGAACCTGAAATTGTAGGTCCCTTCTTTATCTTTAAAACAATGATTGTAAAAGTTGTCTAATTTTCGTCTCTCTCTGCCTTGTGTGACTGTAAAAATGCTATTTATGCTTATTAATCCTGACCTAACCCTAGGCGAAAATAAGGGCCTCAGAATAAGCTTTCCAACAAGGTATCATATACCTTAATTGCGCTTAAGAAGAGTAAGTTAGGCCCATTTAAGTGAAGTGACATCATGGACTACGCACTGATCCGTGCCAGAGAACTCGGGACCCAATTTAGCCTTGATTTTGGGCTAATTTGACAATACTTGTGAAACATGAAATTGTAGGTCCCTTCTTTATCTTTAAAACAATGACTGTAAAAGTTGTCTAATTTTTTTCTCTCTCTGGCTTGTGTGGCTGTAAACTGCTATTTATGCCTATTAATCCTGACCTAACCCTAGACCAAATTAAAGGCCTCTGAATAAGCTTTTCAACAAGGTATCATATGCCTTAATTGGGCTTAAGATGAGTTAGTTAGGCCCATTTAAGTGAAGGAACATCATGGACTGCACACTGATCCGCGCCAGAGAACTCGGGAACCAATTTAGCCTTTATTTTGGCCTAATTTGACAATTCTTATGAAACCTTAAATGGTAGGTCTCTTCCTTATCTTTCTAGGGACAGCAATATCACCAAAATCCGATATCTTTAGCTCAAGTTACGCTTTGCACAAGGCAACAAGGTCAGGATGAGTGAAAAATCCGACAATTAACAATGTTTAGCAATTAAGCCCAATAATGTAAAAGCAAAAATAATGATTGAAAAAGTTGTCTAATTTCCGTCTCTCTCTGGCTTGTGCGGTTGTAAACTGCTATTTATGCTTATTAATCCTGACCTAACCCTAGACCAAATTAAGGGCGTCTGAATAAGCTTTCCAACAAGGTATCGTATGCCTTAATTGGGCTTATGATGAGTAAGTTACGCCCATTTAAGTGAAGGAACATTATGGAATGCGCACTGATCCGTGCCAGAGAACTCGGGACCCAATTTAGCCTTGATTTTCGCCTAGTTTGACAATTCTTGTGACACCGGGGCTTGTAGGTCTCTTCGTTATCTTTCTTGGGATAGCAAGATCACCAAAATCCGATATCTGTAGCTCTAGTTATGCTATGCGCAAGGCAACAAGGTCAGGATGAGTGAAAAATCCGAAAATTAATAATGTTTAGCAATTAAGCCCAATAATGTAAAAGCAAAAACATTGATTGTAAAAGTAATCTAATTTCCGTCTCTCTCTGGATTGTGCGGCTATAAACTGCTATTTATTCTTATTAATCCCGACGTAACCCTGGACCAAATTAAGGGCCTCTGAATAAGCTTTCCAACAAGGTATCATATGCCTTAATTGGGCTTAAGATGACTAGGTTACGCCCATTTAAGTGAAGGAACATTATGGACTGCGCACTGATACGTGCCAGAGAACTCGGGACCCAATTTAGCCATGATTTGGCCTTGTTTGACAATTCTTGTGAAAGCTGGGCTTGTAGGTCTCTTCCTTATCTTTCTTGGGACAGCAAGATCACCAAAATTTGATATCTGTAGCTCTAGTTATGCTATGCGCAAGGCAACAAGGTCAGGATGAGTGAAAAATCCGAAAATTAACAATGTTTAGCAATTAAGCCCAATAATGTAAAAGCAAAAACATTGATTGTAAAAGTTATCTAATTTCCGTCTCTTTCTGGATTGTGCGGCAGTAAACTGCTATGTATTCTTATTAATCCTGACGTAACCCTGGACCAAATTAAGGGCCTCTTAATAAGCTTTCCAACAAAGTATCATATGCCTTAATTGGGCTTAAGATGAGTAAGTTAGGCCCATTTAAGTGAAGGAACATCATGCATTGTACACCGATCCGTGCCAGAGAACTCGGGACCCAATTTAGCCTTGATTTTGGCCTAATTTGACAATTCTCGTGGAACCTGAAATTGTAGGTCCTTTCTTTATCTTTAAAACAATGATTGTAAAAGTTGTCTAATTTTCGTCTCTCTCTGACTTGTGTGGCTGTAAACTACTATTTACGCTTATTAATCCTGACCTAACCCTAGGCCAAAATAAGGGCCTCTGAGTAAGCTTTCCAACAAGGTATCATATGCCTTAATGGGGCATAAGATTAGTAAGTTAGGCCCATTTAAGTGAAGGAACATCATGGACTGCACACTGATTCGCGCCAGAGAACTCGGGAACCAATTTAGCCATGATTTTGGCCTAATTTGACAATTCTTGTGAAACATTAAATTGAAGGTCTCTTCCTTACCTTTCTAGGGACAGCAAGATCACCAAAATCCGATATCTTAAGCTCAAGTTATACTCTGCGCAAGGCAACAAGGTCAGGATGAGTGAAAAATCCAAAAATTAACAATGTTTTGAAATTAAGCCCAATAATGTGAAAGTAAAAACAATGATTGTAAAAGTTATCTAATTTTCGTCTCTCTCTGGCTTGTTCGACTGTAAACTACTATTTATGCTTATTAATCCTGACCTAACCGTAGACCAAATTAAGGGCCTCTAAGTAAGCTTTCGAACAAGGTATCATATGCCTTAATTGGCCTTAAGATGAGTAAGTATGGCCCATTTAAGTGAAGGAACATCATGGACTACGCACTGTTCCGCGCCAGAGAACTCGATACCCAACTTAGCCTTGATTTTAGCCTAATTTGACAATTCTTGTGAAACCTGAGATTGTAGGTCTCTTCCTTATCTTTCTAGGGACAACAAGATCACCAAAATCAGATATCTATAGCTATAGTTATGCTCTGCGCAAGGCAACAAGGTCAGGATGAGTGAAAATTACGAAAATTAACAATGTTTAGCAATTAAGCCCAATTAAGCCCAAAAATGTAAAAGCAAAAACATTGATTGTAAAAGTTATCTAATTTCCGTCTCTATCTGGCTTGTACGGCTGTAAACTGCTATTTATGCTTTTTAATCCTGACGTATCCCTAGACCAAATTAAGGGCTTCTGAATAAGCTTTCCAACAAGGTATCATATGCCTTAATTGGGCTTAAGACGAGTAAGTTAGACCCAGTTAAGTGAAGGAACTTCATGGACTGCGCACTGATCCGCGCCAGAGAACTCGGGAACCAATTTAGCCTTGATTTTGGCCTAATTTGACAATTCTTATGAAACCTTAAATTGTATGTCTCTTCCTTATCTTTCTAGGGACAGCAAGATCACCAAAATCCGATATCTGTAGCTCAAGTTATGCTTTGCGCAGGGCAACAAGGTCAGGATGAGTGAAAAATCCGAAAAATAACAATGTTTAGCAATTAAGCCCAATAATGTAAAAGCAAAAATAATGATTGTAAAAGTTGTCTAATTTCCGTCTCTCTCTGGCTTGTGCTGCTGTAAACTGCTATTTACACTTATTAATCCCGACCTAACCCTAGACCAAATTAAGGGCCTCTGAAAAAGCTTTCCAACAAGGTATCATATGCCTTAATTGGGGTTGAGATAAGTAAGTTTGGCCCATTTAAGTGAAGGAACATTATGGACTGTGCACTGATCCATGCCAGAGAACTCGGGACCCAATTTAGCCTTGATTTTGGCCTAATTTGACAATTCTTGTGAAACCTGGGATTGTAGGTCTCTTCCTTATCGTTCTTGGGACAGCAAGATCACCAAAATCCGATATCTGTAGCTCTAGTTATGCTCTGCGCAAGGCAACAAGGTCAGGATGAGTGAAAAATCTGAAAATTAACAATGTTTAGCAATTAAGCCCAATAATGTAAAAGCAAAAACAATGATTGTAAAAGTTGTCTAATTTCTGTCTCTCGCTGGCTTGTGCGGCTGTAAACGGCTATTTATGCTTATTAATCATGACCTAAACCTAGACCAAATTAAGGGCCTCTGAACAAGCTTTCCAACAAGGTATCATATGCCTTAATTGGGCTTAAGATGAGTAAGTTAGGCCCATTTAAGTGAAGGAACATCATGGACTGCGCACTGATCCGCGCCAGAGAACTCGGGACCAAATTTAGCCTTGATATTGACATAATATGACAATTCTCGTGATACCTGAAATTGTAGGTCTCTTCCTTATCTTTCTAGGGACAACAAGATCAGCAAAATCCGATATTTGTAGCTCTAGTTATGCTCTGCGCAAGGCAACAGGGTTAGGATGAGTGAAAAATATGAAAATTAACAATGTTTAGCAATTAAGCCCAATAATGTTAAAGAAAAACAATGATTGTAAAAGTTGTCAAATTTTCGTCTCTCTCTGGCTTGTGCGGCTGTAAGCTGCTATTTATGCTTATTAATCCTGACCTAACCCTAGACCTAATTAAGGGCCTCTGAATAAGCTTTCCAACAAGGTATCATATGCCTTAATTGGGCTTAAGATGAGTAAGGTAGGCCCATTTAAGTGAAGAAACACCATGGACTGCGCACTGATCCGTGCCGGAGAACTCGGGACCCAATTTAGCCTTGATTTTTGCCTAATTTGACAATTCTTGTGACACCTGAAATTGTTGGTCTCTTCATTATCTTTCTAGGGACAGTAAGATCAAAAAAATCCGATATCTGTAGCTCTAGTTATGCTCTGCGCAAGAAAACAAGGTCAGGATGATTGAAAAATCCAAAAATTAATAATGTTTAGTAATTAAGCCCAATTAAATCAAATAATGTAAAAGCAAAAACAATGATTCTAAAACTTGTCTAATTTCCGTCTCTTTCTGGTTTGTGCGGCTGTAAACTGCTATTTATGCTTATTAATCCTGACCTAACCCTAGACCAAATTAAGGGCCTCTGAATAAGCTTTCCAACAAGGTATCATATGCCTTATTTGGCTTAAGATGAGTAAGTTAGGCCCATTTAAGTGAAAGAACATCATGGACTGCACACTGATCCGCGCCAGAGAACTCGGGACCCAATTTAGCCTTGATTTTGGCCTAATTAGATAATTCTTGTGAAACCTGACATTGTAGGTCTCTTCCTTATCTTTCTAGGGACATCAAAATCACCAAAATCCGATATCTATAGCTATAGTAATGCTCTGCGCAAGGCAACAAGGTTATGATGAGTGAAAATTCCGAACATTAACAATGTTTAGCAATTAAGCCCAAAAATGTAAAAGCAAAAACATTGATTGTAAAAGTTATCTAGTTTCCGTCTCTCTCTGGCTTGTGCTGCTGTAAACTGCTATTTACACTTATTAATCCCGACCTAACCCTAGACCAAATTAAGGGCCTCTGAAAAAGCTTTCCAAAAAGGTATCATATGCCTTAATTGGGCTTGAGATGAGTAAGTTTGGCCCATTTAAGTGAAGGAACATCATGGACTTCGCACTAATCCGCGCCAGAGAACTCGGAACCCAATTTACCCTTTATTTTGGCCTAATTTGACAATTCTTATGAAACATTAAATTGTATGTCTCTTCCTTATCTTTCTAGGGACACCAAGATCACCAAAATCCGATATCTGTAGCTCAATTTATGCTCTGCGCAAGGAAAGAAGGTCAGGATGAGTGAAAAATCCGAAAATTAACAATGTTTAGCAATTAAGCCCAATTAAGCCCAATAATGTAAAAGCAAAAACAATGATTGAAAAAGTTGTCTAATTTCCGTCTCTCTCTGGCTTGTGCGGCTGTAAACTGCTATTTATGCTTATTAATCATGACCTAAACCTAGACCAAATTAAGGGCCTCTGAACAAGCTTTCCAACAAGGTATCATATGCCTTAATTGGGCTTAAGATGAGTAAGTTAGGCCCATTTAAGTGAAGGAACATCATGGACTGCACACTGATCCGCGCCAGAGAACTCGGGACCAAATTTAGCCTTGATATTGACATAATATGACAATTCTCGTGAAACCTGAAATTGTAGGTCTCTTCCTTATCTTTCTAGGGACAACAAGATCACCAAAATCCGATATTTGTAGCTCTAGTTATGCTCTGCGCAAGGCAACAGGGTTAGGATGAGTGAAAAATATGAAAATTAACAATGTTTAGCAATTAAGCCCAATAATGTTAAAGAAAAACAATGATTGTAAAAGTTGTCAAATTTTCGTCTCTCTCTGGCTTGTGCGGCTGTAAACTGCTATTTATGCTTATTAATCCTGACCTAACCCTAGACCTAATTAAGGGCCTCTGAATAAGCTTTCCAACAAGGTATCATATGCCTTAATTGGGCTTAAGATGAGTAAGGTAGGCCCATTTAAGTGAAGAAACACCATGGACTGCGCACTGATCCGTGCCGGAGAACTCGGGACCCAATTTAGCCTTGATTTTGGCCTAATTTGACAATTCTTGTGACACCTGAAATTGTAGGTCTCTTCCTTATCTTTCTAGGGACAGCAAGATCAAAAAAATCCGATATCTGTAGCTCTAGTTATGCTCTGCGCAAGAAAACAAGGTCAGGATGATTGAAAAATCCAAAAATTAATAATGTTTAGTAATTAAGCCCAATTAAATCAAATAATGTAAAAGCAAAAACAATGATTCTAAAACTTGTCTAATTTCCGTCTCTTTCTGGTTTGTGCGGCTGTAAACTGCTATTTATGCTTATTAATCCTGACCTAACCCTAGACCAAATTAAGGGCCTCTGAATAAGCTTTCCAACAAGGTATCATATGCCTTATTTGGCTTAAGATGAGTAAGTTAGGCCCATTTAAGTGAAAGAACATCATGGACTGCACACTGATCCGCGCCAGAGAACTCGGGACCCAATTTAGCCTTGATTTTGGCCTAATTAGATAATTCTTGTGAAACCTGACATTGTAGGTCTCTTCCTTATCTTTCTAGGGACATCAAAATCACCAAAATCCGATATCTATAGCTATAGTAATGCTCTGCGCAAGGCAACAAGGTTATGATGAGTGAAAATTCCGAAAATTAACAATGTTTAGCAATTAAGCCCAATTAAGCCCAAAAATGTAAAAGCAAAAACATTGATTGTAAAAGTTATCTAATTTCCGTCTCTATCTGGCTTGTGCGACTGTAAACAGCTATTTATGCTTTTTAATCCTGACGTAACCCTAGACCAAATTAAGGGCTTCTGAATAAGCTTTCCAACAAGGTATCATATGCCTTAATTGGGCTTAAGATGAGTAAGTTAGGCCCATTTAAGTGAAGGAACATCATGGACTGCGCACTGATCCGCGCCAGAGAAATCGGGAACCAATTTAGCCTTGATTTTGGCCTAATTTGACAATTCTTATGAAACCTTAAATTGTATGTCTCTTCCTTATCTTTCTAGGGACAGCAAGATCACCAAAATCCGATATCTGTAGCTCAAGTTATGCTTTGCGCAAGGCAACAAGGTCAGGATGAGTGAAAAATCCGAAAAATAACAATGTTTAGCAATTAAACCCAAAAATGTAAAAGCAAAAATAATGATTGTAAAAGTTGTCTAATTTCCGTCTCTCTCTGGCTTGTGCTGCTGTAAACTGCTATTTACACTTATTAATCCCGACCTAACCCTAGACCAAATTAAGGGCCTCTGAAAAAGCTTTCCAAAAAGGTATCATATGCCTTAATTGGGCTTGAGATGAGTAAGTTTGGCCCATTTAAGTGAAGGAACATTATGGACTGTGCACTGATCCATGCCAGAGAACTCGGGACCCAATTTAGCCTTGATTTTGGCCTAATTTGACAAATCTGGTGAAACCTGGGATTGTAGGTCTCTTCCTTATCTTTCTTGGGACAGCAAGATCACCAAAATCCGATATCTGTAGCTCTAGTTATGCTCTGCGGAAGGCAACAAGGTCAAGATGAGTGAAAAATCTGAAAATTAACAATGTTTAGCAATTAAGCCCAATAATGTAAAAGCAAAAACAATGATTGTAAAAGTTGTCTAATTTCTGTCTCTCGCTGGCTTGTGCGGCTGTAAACGGCTATTTATGCTTATTAATCCTTATCTAACCCTAGACCTAATTAAAGGCCTCTGAATAAGCTTTCCAACAAGGTATCATATGCCTTAATTGGGCTTAAGATGAGTAAGTTAGGTCCTTTAAGTGAAGGAACATCATGGACTGCACACTGATCCGTGCCAGAGAACTCGGGACCCAATTTAACTTTGATTTTGGCCTAATTTGACAATTGTTGTGAATCCTGAAATTGTAGGTCTCTTCCTTATCTTTCTAGGGACAATAAGATCACCAAAATCCGATATCTGTAGCTCTAGTGATGCTCTGCGCAAGGCAACAAGGTCAGGATGAGTGAAAAATCCGAAAATTAACAATGTTTAGCAATTAATAAGTCCAATTAAGCCCAATAATGTAAAAGTTAAAACAATGATTGTAAAAGTTGTCTAATTTCCGTCTCTCTCTGGCTTGTGCGGCTGTAAACTGCTATTTATGCTTATTAATCATGACCTATCCCTAGACCAAATTAAGGGCCTCTGAATAAGCTTTACAACAAGGTATCATGTGCCTTAATTGGGCTTAAGATGAGTAAGTTAGGCCCATTTAAGTGAAGGAACATCATGGACTGCGCACTGATCCGCGCCAGAGAACTCGGTGTTAAGTCTCTAAAATGTCTGATGTGCATTTCCCTAAGTTTTGATGAGAACTAAACATTGGTTAATGATATAATTAACCTTCATATTGGTTGCTAACCTGTCTATCGAGTGTGCAGATTAAATAAGAGAACCATCCGTCCAACGCAAATGATAGAATCATCCGTCCAACGCAAGTGATTGAAGCTCACGTCCAAAACTGTAGTGATAGAAGCTCACGTCCAACAGTGTAGTGATAGAAGCTCACGTCCAACACAAGTGATAGAAACTCACGTCCAACACAAGTGATAGAAGCTCACATCCAACACATAAGTGATTGAAACAAGCGTCCAGTACTGTAGTGATTGAAGCGCTCGTCCAAAACCCGAGAGATAGAAACTTGCATCCACTAAAGTGACACAAGTGGTCGTCCACTAAAGTGATGAAAGGCAGTGTCTACTAAAGTGACAGAGGCACTCGTCTACTAAAAGTAACAGAAGCGCTCGTCCATTAAGGTATCAGAAGCGCTCGTCCAATGACGTGGCATATGGAGCTCGTCTACTAGGTTACGTTCAACCGGTTAAAGGAGTATCCGTCCAATGACGTGGCATATGGAGCTCGTCTACTAAAGTAACAGAGGCTCTCGTCCACTACAGTAACAGAAGTGCTCGTCCACTAAAGGTGACAGAAGCGCTCGTCCACACTAGTCTTTGGACTTGCTAACTCCTCAATATGGAGCTCGTCTACTAGCCACAATGAAAAATCTTAAATGGCTAGATAGACGCGATTATTTTCAAGATGGAAGCACTTATCTTATGAACGCGAATTCTATAAGGATTATCATAATCGTATTTCAAGAACCATAAAGAGACTTGAAGCCTTCTCTTCTACTCAGTTTCACGCTTATCAAGAAAAGTCAGAAGTTACTCTCTCAAGAAACATTGGATAATCAGAACCAAAGACCAGTTGAAGAATGCTTCCAACATGCTTTATTCCCTAGTACCTCTGGTCCTTACACAAAAAGGGAAGTGTACTCAGCAAAGTACAAAAAGCTCTCTGCACAACTCTGATTTGGTTGTATCATGATGCATAAAGCCATGATCCTTCATGTTAGAGTACAACCAACGTTCCTATTGCATTAATGGCTGCCCAGAACGACACTATTGCATTTAATGAAGTTCTGCTTGAAGCCAACATCTGAGGGAATGTCTCTAACGGATCCTAAATGCTTGAAGACTATAAATACAGAAGTCATTGAAGATGAAGAAGTAGAGAATACACATTGCATTAAAAAGCCATTACTCTGCGCATTAATTTCTTCATTCTTTCATTCTGTATTCTTCAATCATTTGAAGTTATTACACAGACTTTCCTAAGCTTTTTACATTTAAACCACTCTCCGAGTGTTTGTCAAAGTTCTGTCTGTCTAAGTTGTATTCATTACAAACCAAATCTCTCAAACAAACTTGAGTGAGCCTGAAGAGGCTAGGTGTGCAAACAATACTTGTCTTGAGCCTGAAGAGGCTAGGTGTGCAAAGAATACTTGTCTTTGAGCCTGAAGAGGCTAGGTGTACAAACAATACTTGAGTCTGTAACCTGATTAGTTATAGTGGATAAATCTTGGTACTGCCAAGGACTGGGCGTAGCTCTTTGCTTTGAAGAGTGAACCAGGATAAATAACCGTGTCAATCTCTCTTTCCTTATAACCTCTTTAAATGCTTTAGTTTTCTTACGTCTATCAAGTGGTGTGTTTACAAAAGTCACCCGTCCATCCTGTATCCTTCTACTCATCCAAATCTAGCTTCTGTTTGCGAAAAGATTTCAACTTTACTTGAATTATGATAAACACAATTCCACCCCCTTCTCGTGTTTATAGTCGTCTATTTCACTCGGGAACCAATTTAGCCGTGATTTTTGCCTAATTGGACAATTCTTGTGAAACCTGAAATTGTAGGTCTCTTCCTTATCTTTCTAGGGATAGCAAGATCACCAAAATTCGATATATGTAGCTCTAGTTATGATCTGCGCAAAGCAACAAGGTCAGGATGAGTTAAAATTCCGAAAATTAAAAATGTTTTGCAATTAAACCCAATTAAGCCCAATAAGGTAAAAGCAAAAACAATGAGTGTAAAAGTTGTTTAATTTCCGTCTCTCTCTGGTTTGTGCGGCTGTAAACTGCTATATATGCTTATTAATCCTGATCTAACCCTAGACCAAATTAAGGGCCTCTGAATAAGCATTCCAACAAGGTATCATATGCCTTAATTGGGCTTAATATGAGTAAGTTAGGCCCATTTAAGTGAAGGAATATCATGGACTGCGCACTAATCCGCGCCAGAGAACTCGGAACCCAATTTAGCATTGATTTTGGCCTATTTCGACAATTCTTGTGAAACCTGAAATTGTAGGTCTCTTCCTTATCTTTTTAGGGACAGAAAGATCACCAAAATCCGATATCTATAGCTCTAGTTATGCTCTGTACAAGGCAACAAGGTCGGGATGAGTGAAAAATCCGAAAATTAACAATGTTTAGCAATTAAGCCCAATTAAGCCCAATAATGTAAAAGCAAAAACAATGATTGTAAAAGTTGTCTAATTTCCGTCTCTCTCTGGCTTGTGCGGCTGTAAACTGCTATTTATGCTTATTAATCATGACCTAAACCTAGACCAAATTAAGGGCCTCTGAACAAGCTTTCCAACTAGGTATCATATGCCTTAATTGGGCTTAAGATGAGTAAGTTAGGCCCATTTAAGTGCAGGAACATCATGGACTGCACACTGATCCGCGCCAGAGAACTCGGGACCAAATTTAGCCTTGATATTGTTATAATGTGACAATTCTCGTGAAACCTGAAATTGTAGGTCTCTTCCTTATCTTTCTAGGGACAGCAAGATCACCAAAATCCGATATTTGTAGCTCTAGTTATGCTCTGCGCAAGGAAACAGGGTCAAGATGAGTGAAAAATCTGAAAATTAACAATGTTTAGCAATTAAGCCCAATAATGTTAAAGAAAAACAATGATTGTAAAAGTTGTCAAATTTTCGTCTCTCTCTGGCTTGTGCGGCTGTAAACTGCTATTTATGCTTATTAATCCTGACCTAACCCTAGACCTAATCAAGGGCCTCTGAATAAGCTTTCCAACAAGGTATCATTTGCCTTAATTGGACTTAAGATGAGTAACGTAGGCCCATTTAAGTGAAGGAACACCGTGGACTCCGCACTGATCCGTGCCGGAGAACTCGGGACCCAATTTAGCCTTGATTTTGGCCTAATTTGACAATTCTTGTGAACCTGAAATTGTAGGTCTCTTCCTTATCTTTCTAGGGACAGCAAGATCACCAAAATCCGATATCTGTAGCTCTAATTATGCTATGCACATGGAAACAAGGTCAGGATGAGTGAAAAATCTTAAAATTAACATTGTTTAGCAATTAAGCCCAATAATGTAAAAGCAAAAACAATGATTGTAAAAGTTGTCTAATTTCCGTCTCTCTCTGGCTTGTGCGGCTGTAAACTGATATTTATGCTTATTAATCCTGACCTAACCCTAAACCAAATTAAGGGCCTCTGAATAAGCTTTCGAACAAGGTATCAAATGCCTTAATTGGGCTTAAGAAGTGTAAGTTAGGCCCATTTAAGTGAAGGAACATCATGGACTGCGCACTCATCCGCGCCCGGGAACTCGGGACCCAATTCAGCCGTGATTTTGGCCTAATTTTACAATTCAATTGAAAGCGGAAATTGTAGGTCTCTTCCTCATCTTTCTTGGGACAGCAAGATCAACAAAATCCGATTTCTGTAGCTCTAGTTATGCTCTGCGCGATGCAACAAGGTCAGGATGATTGAAAAATCCAAAAATTAAGAATGTTTAGCAATTAAGCCTAATTAAGCCCAATAATGTAAAAGCAAAAACAGTGATTGAAAAATTTGTCTAATTTCCGTCTCTCTCTGGTTTGTGCGGCTGTAAACTACTATTTATGTAAATTAATCCTGACCTAACCTTAGACCAAATTAAGGGCCTCTGAATAAGCTTTCCAACAAGGTATCATATGCCTTAATTAAGCTTAAGATGTGTAAGTTAGGCCCATTTAAGTGAAGGAACATCATGGACCGCGCACTGATCCGCGTCAGAGAACTCGGGACCCAATTTAGCCTTGATTGTCGCATAATTTGACAAATCTTGTGAACCCTAAAATTGTAGGTCTCTTCCTTATCTTTCTAGGGACAGCAAGATCAACAAAATCCGATATCTGTAGCACTAGTAATGCTCTGCGCAAGGCAACAAGGTCAGGATGAGTGAAAAATGCGAAAATTAACATTGTTTAGCAATTAAGCCCAATAATGTAAAAGCAACAACACTGATTGTAAAAGTTGTCTAATTTCCATCTCTCTCTGGCTTGTGCCGCTGTAAACTGCTATTTATGTTTATTAATCCTGACCTAACCCTAGACCAAATTAAGGGCCTTTCAATAAGCTTTCCAACAAGGTATCATATGCCTTCATTGGGCTTAAGATGAGTAAGTTAGGCCCATTTAAGTGAAGGAACATCAGAGAACTCGGGACCCAATTTAGCCTTGATTTCGACCTAATTTGAGAATTCTTTTGAAACCTGAAATTGAAGGTCTCTTCCTTATCTTTCTAGGGACAGCAAGATCACCAAAATCCGATATCTGTAGCTCTAGTTACGCTCTGCGTAAGGCAACAAGGTTAGCATAAGTGAAAAATCCGAAAATTAACAATATTTAGCAACTAAGCCCAATAATGGAAAAGCAAAAACAATGTTTGTAAAAGTTGTCTAATTTCCGTCTCTCTCTGGCTTGTGAGACTGTAAACTGCTATTTATGCTTATAAATCCTGACCTAACAATAGACCAAATCAAGGGCCTCTGAATAAGCTTTCCAACAAGCTATCATATGCCTTAATTGCGCTTAAGATGTGTAAGTTAGGCCCATTTAAGTGAAGGAACATCATGAACTGCGCACTGATCCGCGCCAGAGAATTCGGGACAAAATTTAGCCTTGAATTTGGCCTAATTTGATAATTCTTGTGAAACCTGAAATTATAGGTCTCTTCCTTATCTTTTTAGGGACAGCAAGATCACCAAAATCCGATATCTGTAGCTCTAGTTATGCTCTGCGCAAGGCAACAAGGTCAGGATGAGTGAAAAATCCGAAAATTAACAATGCTTAGCAATTAAGCCCAATAATGTAAAAGCAAAAACAATGGTTATAAAAGTAGTCTAATTTCCGTCTCTCTCTGGCTTGTAAGGCTGTAAACTGCTATTTATGCTTATTAATTATGACCTAACCCTTGACCAAATTAAGGGCCTCTGAATAAGCTTTGCAACAACGTATCATTTGCCTTAATTCGGCTTAAGATGAGTAAGTTAGGCCCATTTAAGTGAAGGAACATCATGGACAACGCACTGATCCACGCCAGAGAACTCGGGACCAAATTTAATCTTGATTTTGGCTTAATTTGACAACTCTTGTGAAAACTGAAATTGTATGTCTCTTCCTTATCTTTATAAGGACAGCAAGATCACTAAAATCCGATATCTGTAGCACCAGTTATGCTCTGTGCAAGGCAACAAGGTCAGGATGAGTGAAAAATCCGAAAATTAACAATGTTTAGCAATTAAGCCCAATAATGTAAAAGCAAAAACAATGATTGTAAAAGTTGTGTAATTTCCGTCTCTCTCTGGCTTGTGTGGCTCAGAAACTATTTATGCTTATTAATTATGACCTAACCCTAGACCATATTATGGGCCTCTGAATAAGCTTCCCAACAAGGTATCATAAGCCTTAATTTGGTTTAATATGTGTAAGTTAGGCCCATTTAAGTGAAGGAACAAAATGGACTGTGCAATGATCCGTGCCAAAGAAATCGGGACCCAATTTAGCCTTGCTTTTGGCCGAATTTGACAATTCTTATGAAAACTGAAATTGTAGGTCTCTTCCTTGTCTTTCTAGGGACAACAAGATCACCAAAATCCGATATCTATAGCTCTAGTTATGCTCTGCGCAAGGCAACAAGGTTAAGATGAGTGAAAAATCCAAAAATTAACAATATTTAGCAATTAAGCCCAATAAAGCCCAATAATGTAAATGTAAAAACAATGATTGTAAAAGTTGTCTAATTTCCATCTCTCTCTGTCTTGTGCGGCTGTAAACTGCTATTTATGTTTGTTAATCCTGACCTAACAATAGACCAAATTAAGGGCCTCTGAATAAGCTTTCCAACAAGGTATCATATGCCTTAATTGGGCTTAAGATGAGTAAGTAAGGCCCATTTAAGTGAAGGAACATCATGGACAGCGCACTGATCCGTGCCAGAGCACTCGGGACCAAATTTACCCTTGATTTTGGTATAATTTGACAATTTTGGTGTCACCTGAAATTGTAGGTCTCTTCGTTATCTTTTTAGGGACAGCAGGATCACCAAAATCCGATATCTATAGCTCCTGTTATGCTCTGCGCAAGGCAACAAGGTCAGGATGAGTGAAAAATCCGAAAATTAACAACGTTTAGCAATTAAGCCTAATAATGTAAACGCAAAAACAATGATTATAAAAGTAGTCTAATTTCCGTCTCTCTGGCTTGTGCGGCTGTAAACTGCTATTTCTGCTTATTAATCCTGACCTAACCCTAGACCAAATTAAGGGCCTCTGATTAAGCTTTCAAACAAGGTATCATATGCCTTCATTGGGCTGAAGATGAGTAAGTTAGGCCCATTTAAGTGAAGGAACATCATGGACTGCGCACTGATCCGCGCCAGAGAACTCGAGACCCAATTTAGCCTTGATTTGGGCCGAATTTGACAATTCTTCTGAAACCTGAAATTGTAGGTCTCTTCCTTATCTTTCTAGGGAAAGCAAGATCACCAAAATCCGATATCTGTAGCACTAGTTATGGTCTGCGTATGGCAACAAGGTTAGGATGAGTGAAAAATCCGAAAATTAACATTGTTTAGCAATTAAGCCCAATTAAGCCCAATAATGTAAAAGCAAAAACAATGATTGTAAAAGTTGTCTAATTTCCGTCTCTCTCTGACTTGTACCGCTTTAAACTGCTATTTATGTATATTAATCCTGACCTAACCTTAGACCAAATTAAGTGCCTCTGAATAAGCTTTCCAACAAGGTATCATATGCCTTAATTGGGCTTAAGATGTGTAAGTTAGGCCCACTAAAGTGAAGGAACATCATGGACCGTGCACCGATCCGCGCCAGAGAACTCGGGACCCAATTTAGCCTTGATTGTGGCATAATTTGACAATTCTTGTGACACCTGAAATTGTAGGTCTCTTCCTTATCTTACTAAGGACAGCAAGATCAACAAAATCTGATATCTATAGCACTAGTAATGCTCTGCGCAAGGGAACAAGGTCAGGATGAGTGAAAAATGCGAAAATTAACATTGTTTAGCAATTAAGCCCAATAATGTAAAAGCAACAACAATGATTGTAAAAGTTGTCTAATTTCCATCTCTCTCTGGATTGTGCCGCTGTAAACTGCTATTTATGTTTATTAGTCCTTACCTAACCCTAGACCAAATTAAGGGCCTTTGAATAAGCTTTCCAACAAGGTATCATATGCCTTAATTGGGCTTAAGATGAGTAAGTTAGGCCCATTTAAGTGAAGGAACATCATGGACTGCGCACTGATCCGCGCCAGAGAACTCGGGACCCAAAATCCGATATCTATAGCTCCAGTTATGCTCTGCGCAAGGCAACAAGGTTAGGACAAGTGAAAAATCCGAAAATTAACAATATTTAGCAACTAAGCCCAAAAATGTAAAAGCAAAAACAATGATTGTAAAAGTTGTCTAATTTCCGTCTCTCTCTGACTTGTGAGGCTGTAAACTGCTATTTATGCTTATTAATCCTGACCTAACCCTAGACCAAATCAAGGGCCTCTGAATAAGCTTTCCAACAAGGTATCATATGCCTTAATTGGGCTTAAGATGTGTAAGTTAGGCCCATTTAAGTGACGGAACATCATGGACTGCACACTAATCCGAGCCAGAGAACCCGGGACAAAATTTAGCCTTGACTTTGGCCTAATTTCACAATTCTTGTGAAACCTGAAATTATAGGTCTCTTCCTTATGTTTTTAGGGACAGCAAGATCACCAAAATCCGATATCTGTAGCTCTAGTTATGCTCTGCGCAAGGCAACAAGGTCAGGATGAGTGAAAAATCCAAAAATTAACAATGTTTAGCAATTAAGCCCAATAATGTAAAAGCAAAAACAATGGTTATAAAAGTAGTCTAATTTCCGTCTCTCTCTGGCTTGTACGGCTGTAAACTGCTATTTATGCTTATTAATCCTGACCTAACCCTAGACCAAATTAAGGGCCTCTGAATAAGCTTTGAAACAAGGTATCATATGCCTAAATTGGACTTAAGATGAGTAAGTTAGGCCAATTTAAGTGAAGGAACATCATGGACTGCGCACTGATCCACGCCAGAGAACTCAGGACCAAATTTAGTCTTGATTTTGTCCTAGTTTGACAATTCTTGTGAAAACTGAAATTATATGTCTCTTCCTTATCTTTATAGGGAAAGCAAGATCACTAAAATCCGATATCTGTAGCTCCAGTTATTCTCTGCGCAAGGCAACAAGGTCAGGATGAGTGAAAAATCCGAAAATTAACAATGTTTAGCAATTAAGCCCAATAATGTAAAAGCAAAAACAATGATTGTAAAAGTTGTGTACTTTCCGTCTCTCTCTGGCTTGTGCGGCTGTAAACTGCTATTTATGCTTATTATTTCTGACCTAACCCTAGACCAAATTAAGGGCCTCTGAATAAGCTTCCCAACAAGGTATCATAAGCCTTAATTGGGCTTAATATTTGTAAGTTAGGCCCATTTAAGTGAAGGAACATCATGGACTGCGCACTGACCCGCGCCAGAGAACTCGTGACCAAATTTAGCCTCGATTTTGTCCTAATTTGACAATTCTTGTGAAACCTGAAATTGTAGGTCTCTTACTTATCTTTTTCGGGACAGCTAGATCACCAAAATATGATATCTGTAGCTCCAGTTATGCTCTGCACAAGGCAACAAGGTCAGGATGAGTGAAAAATCCGAAAATTAACAATGTTTAGCAATTAAGCCCAATAATGTAAAAGCAATAACAATGATTGTAAAAGTTGTGTAATTTCCGTCTTTCTCTGGCTTGTGCGGCTGTAAACTGCTATTTATGCTTATTAATCCTGACCTAATCCTAGACCAAATTAAGGGCCTCTGAATAAGCTTTTCAACAAGATATCATATTCCTTAATTGGGCTTAAGATGTGTAAGTTAGGCCCATTTAAGTGAAGGAACAAAATGGACAGTGCGATGATCCGTGCCAGAAAACTCGGGACCCAATTTAGCCTTGATTTTGGCCGAATTTGACAATTCTAATGAAAACTGAAATTGTAGGTCTCTTCCTTGTCTTTCTAGGGACAGCAGGATCACCAAAATCCGATATCTGTAACTCTAGTTATGCTCTGCGCAAGGCAACAAGGTTAAGATGAGTGAAAAATCCGAAAATTAACTATATTTTGCAATTAAGCCCAATAATGCCCAATAATGTACACGTAAAAACAATGATTGTAAAAGTTGTCTAATTTCCATCTCTCTCTGTCTTATGCGACTGTAAACTGCTTTTTATGTTTGTTAATCCTGACCTAACAATAGACCAAATTAAGGGCCTCTGAATAAGCTTTCCAACAAGGTATCATATGCCTTAATTGGGCTTAAGATGAGTAAGTAAGGCCCATTTAAGTGAAGGAACATCTTGGACTGCGCATTGATCCGCGCCAGAGCACTCGGGACCAAATTTAGCCTTGATTTTGGCATAATTTGACAATTTTGGTGCCACCCGAAATTGTAGGTTTCTTCCTTATCTTTTTAGGGACAGCAGGATCACCAAAATCCTATATCTATAGCTCCGGTTATGCTCTGCGCAAGGCAACAAGGTCAGGATGAGAGAAAAATCCGAAAATTAACAATGTTTAGCATTTAAGACCAAAAATGTAAACGCAAAAACAATGATTGTAAAAGTTGTCTAATTTCCGTCTCTCTCTGGCTTGTGCGACTGTAAACTGCTATTTATGCTTATTAATCATGTCCTAACCCTAGACCAAATTAAGGGCCTCTGAATAAGCTTTCCAACAAGGTATCATATGCCTTAATTGGGCTTAAGATGAGTAAGTTTGGCCCATTTAAGTGAAGGAACATCATGGACTGCGCACTGATCAGTACCATAGAACTCGGGACCTAATTTTGCCTTGATTTTGGCCTAATTTGACAATTCTTGTGACACCTGAAATTGTAGGTCTTTTCCTTATCTTTCTAGGGACAGCAAGATCACCAAAATCCAATATCTGTAGCTCCAGTTATGCTCTGCGTAAGGCAACAAGGTCAGGAAGAGTGAAAAATCCGAAAATTATAAATGTTTAGCAATTAAGCCCAATAATGTAAAAGCAAAAATAACGATTGTAAAAGTTGTGTCATTTCCGTCTCTCTCTGGCTTGTGCGGCTGTAAACTACTATTTATGCTTATTAAGCCTGACCTAACCCTAGACCAAATTAAGGGCCTCCGAATAAGCTTTCCAACAAGGTATCATATGCCTTAATTGGGGTTAAGATGAGTTAGTTAGGCCCATTTAAGTGAAGGAACATCGTGGACTGCGTTCGATCCGCGCCAGAAAACACGGGACCCAATTATGCCTTGATTTTGGCCTAATTTGACAATTCTTGTGCAACCCGAAATTGTAGGTCTCTTCCTTATCTTTCTAGGGACAGCAAGATCACCAAAATCCAATATCTGTAGCTCCAGTTATGCTCTGCGTAAGGCAACAAGGTCAGGAAGAGTGAAAAATCCGAAAATTATAAATGTTTAGCAATTAAGCCCAATAATGTAAAAGCAAAAACAATGATTGAAAAAGTTGTCTAATTTCCGTCTCTCTCTGGCTTGTGCGGCTGTAAACTGTTATTTATGCTTATTAATCCAGACCTAACCCTAGAACAAATTAAGGGCCTCTGAATAAGCTTTCCAACAAGGTATCACATGCCATTATTGGGCTTAAGATGAGTAAGTTATGCCGATTTAAGTGAAGGAACAACATGGACTGCGCACTGATCCGCGCCAGAGAACTCGGGACCTAATTTAGACTTGATTTAAGCCGAATTTGATAATTCTTATGACAACTGAAATTGTAGGTCTCTTCCTTATCTTTCTAGGGACAGCAAGATCACCAAAATCCGATATCTGTAGCTATAGTTATGCATTGGCAGAGCAACAAGGTCAGGATGAGTGAAAAATCCGAAAATTTACAATGTTTAGTAATTAAGCCCAATTAAGCCCAATAATGTAAAAGCAAAAACAATGATTGTAAAAGTTGTCTTATTTCCGTCTCTCTCTGACTTGTGAGGCTGTAGACTGCTATTTATGCTTAATAACCCTGACCTAACCCTAGACCAAATTAAGGGCCTCTGAATAAGCTTTCCAACATGGTATCATATGCCATAATTGGGCTTAAGATGAGTAAGATCGGCCCATTTAAGTGTAGGAACATCATGGACTGCGCACTGATCCGCGCTAGAGAACTCGGGACCCAATTTAGACTTGATTTTGGACGAATTTGACAATTCTTATGACACCTGAAATTGTAGGTCTCTTCCTCGTCTTTCTAGGGACAGCAAGATCACCCAAATCCGATATTTGTAGCTCTAGTTATGCTCTGCGCAAGGCAACAAGGTCAAGATGAGTGAAAAATCCGAAAATTAACAATATTTACCAATTAATCCCAATAATGTAAAAGCAAAAACAATAATTGTAAAAGTTATCTAATTTTCGTCTCTCTTTGGCTTGTACGGCTGTAAACTGCTATTTATGCTTATTAATCCTGACCTATCCCTAGACCAAATTAAGGGCCTCTGAATAAGCTTTCCAACAAGGTATCATATGCCTTAATTGGGCCTAAGATGAGTAAGTTATGCCCATTTAAGTGAAGTAACATCATGGACAACGCACTGATCCGCACCAAAGAACTCGGGACCCAATTTAGCCTTGATTTTGGCCTAATTTGACAATACTTGTGAAACCTGAAATTGTAGGTCTCTTCCTTATCTTTCTAGGGACAGCAAGATCACCAATATCCGACATTTGTAGCTCTAGTTATGCTCTGCGCAAGTCAACAAGGTCAGGATGAGTGAAAAATCCGAAAATTAACAATGTTTGGAAATTAAGCCTAATAATGTAAAAGCAAAAACAATGATTGTAAAAGTTGTCTAATTTCCGTCTGTCTCTGGCTTGTGCGGCTGTAAATTGCTATTTATGCTTATTAATCCCGACCTAACCCTACACCAAATTAAGGGCCTCTGAATAAGCTTTCCAACAAGGTATCTTATGACTTAATTGGGCTTAATATGAGTAAGTTAGGCCCATTTAAGTGAAGGAACATCATGGACTATGCACTGATCCGCCCCAGAGAACTCGGGACCCAATTTAGCCTTGATTTTCGCCAAACTGGACAATTCTTGTGAAACCTGAAATTGTAGGTATCTTCCTTATCTTTCAAGGGATAGCAAGATCACCAAAATCCGATATATGTAGCTCTAGTTATGCTCTGCGCAAGGCAACAAGGTCAGGATGAGTGAAAAATCCAAAAATAAACAATGTTTGGCAATTAAGCCCAATAATGTAAAAGCAAAAACAATGATTGTAAAAGTTGTCTAATTTCCATCTCTCTTTGGCTTGTGCTGTTGTAAACTACTATTTATGCTTATTAATCCTGACCTAACCCTAGACCAAATTAAGGGCCTCTGAATAAGCTTTCCAACAAGGTATCATATGCCTTAATTGTGCTTAAGATGAGTAAGTTAGGCCCATTTAAGTGAAGGAACATCGTGGACTGTGCACTGATCCGCGCCAGAAAACACGGGACCCAATTTTACCTTGATTTTGGCTTAATTTGACAATTCTTGTGCCACCTGAAATTGTAGGTCTCTTCCTTATCTTTCTAGGGATAGCAAGATCACCAAAATTCGATATCTGAAACTCTAGTTATGCTTGCGCAAGGCAACAAGGTCATGATGAGTGAAAAATCCGAAAATTAACAATGTCATCAATTATGACCGATTAAGCCCAATAATGTAAAAGCAAAAACAATGATTGTAAAAGTTGCCTAATTTCCGTCTCTCTCTGGCTTGTGCGGTTGTAAACTGCTATTTATGCTAATTAATCCTGACCTAACCTTAGACCAAATTAAGGGCCTCTGAAAAAGCTTTCAACAAGGTATCATATGCCTTAATTGGGCTTACGATGAGTAAGTTAGGCCTATTTAAGTGAAGGAACATCATGGACTGCACACTGATCCGCTCCAGAGAAATCGGGACCCAATTTAGCCTTGATTTTGGCCTAATTTGACAACTCTTGTGAAACTTGAAATTGTAGGTCTCTTCCTTATCTTTCAAGGGGCAGGAAGATCACCAAAATCCGATATCTGTTACTCTAGTTATGCTCTGCGCAAGGCAACTAGGTCAGGGTGAGTGAAAAATCCGAAAATTAACAATGTTTGGCAATTAAGACCTATAATGTAAAAGCAAAAACAATGATTGTAAAAGTTATCTAATTTCCATCTCTCTCTGGTTTGTGCTGCTGTAAACTGTTATTTATGCTTATTAATCCTGACCTAACCCTAGACCAAATTAAAGGCCTCTGAATAAGCTTTCCAACAAGGTATCATATGCCTTAATTGGGCTTAAGATGAGTCAGTTAGGACCATTTAAGTGAAGGAACATCATGGACAGCGCACTGATCCGCGCCAGAGAACTCGGGACCCAACTTAGCCTTGATTTTGGTCTAATTTGACAATTCTGGTGCAACCTGAAATTGTAGGTCTCTTCCTTATCTTTCTAGGGACATCAAGATCACCAAAATCTGATATCTGTAGCTCTAGTTATCCTCTGTGCAAGGCAACAAGGTCATGATGAGTGAAAAAT
>JAUPTC010000013.1:7909209-7935154 GCA_030762895.1 Sophora flavescens
GCATTGATTTTGGCCTAATTCGACAATTCTTGTGAAACCTGAAATTGTAGGTCTCTTCCTTATCTTTCTAGGGACAGCAAGATCACCAAAATCCGATATCTATAGCTCTAGTTATGCTCTGTACAAGGCAACAAGGTCGGGATGAGTGAAAAATCCGAAAATTAACAATGTTTAGCAATTAAGCCCAATTAAGCCAATTAATGTAAAAGCAAAAACAATGATTGTAAAAGTTGTCTAATTTTCGTCTCTCTCCGATTTGTGCGGCTGTAAACTGCTATTTATGCTTATTAATCCTGACCTAACCCTAGACCTAATTAAGGGCCTCTAAATAAGCTTTCCAACAAGGTATCATATGCCTTAATTGGGCTTAAGATGAGTAAGTTAGGGCCATTTAAGTGAAGGAACAACATGGACTGCGCACTGATCGGCGCCAGAGAATTCGGGACCCAATTTAGCTTTGATTTTGGCATAATGTGACAATTCTCGTGGAACCTGAAATTGTAGGTCTCTTCCTTATCTTTCAAGGGATAGCAAGATCACTAAAATTCGATATCTGTAGCTCTAGTTATGCTCTGCGCAAGGCAACAAGGTCAGGATGAGTGAAAAATCTGAAAATTAACAATGTTTAGCAATTAAACCCAATTAAGCCCAATAATGTAAAAGAAAAACAATGATTGTAAAAGTTGTCAAATTTTCGTCTCTCTGTGGCTTGTGCGGCTGTAAACTGCTATTTATGCTTATTAATCCTGACCTAACCCTAGACCAAATTAAGGGCCTCTGAATAAGCTTTCCAACAAGGTATCATATGCCTTAATTGGGCCTAAGATGAGTAAGGTAGGCCCATTTAAGTGAAGGAACACCATGGACAACGCACTGATCCGTGCCGGAGAACTCGGGACCCAATTTAGACTTGATTTTGGCCTAATTTGACAATTCTTGTGAAACATGAAATTGTAGATCTCTTCCTTATCTTTCTAGGGACAGCAATATCACCAAAATCCGATATCTGTTGCTCTAGTTATGGTCTGCGCAAGGAAACAAGGCCATGATGAGTGAAAAATCCGAAAATTAACAATGTTTAGCAATTAAGCCCAATTAAGCCCAATAATGTAAAAGCAAAAACAATGATTGTAAAAGTTGTCTAATTTCCGTCTCTCTCTGGCTTGTGCGGCTGTAAACTGCTATTTATGCTTATTAATCATGACCTAAACCTAGACCAAATTAAGGGCCTCTGAACAAGCTTTCCAACTAGGTATCATATGCCTTAATTGGGCTTAAGATGAGTAAGTTAGGCCCATTTAAGTGAAGGAACATCTTGGACTGCACACTGATCCGCGCCAGAGAACTCGGGACCAAATTTAGCCTTGATATTGTTATAATGTGACAATTCTCGTGAAACCTGAAATTGTAGGTCTCTTCCTTATCTTTCTAGGGACAGCAAGATCACCAAAATCCGATATTTGTAGCTCTAGTTATGCTCTGCGCAAGGCAACAGGGTCAGGATGAGTGAAAAATCTGAAAATTAACAATGTTTAGCAATTAAGCCCAATAATGTAAAAGAAAAACAATGATTGTAAAAGTTGTCAAATTTTCGTCTCTCTCTGGCTTGTGCGGCTGTAAACTGCTATTTATGCATATTAATCCTGACCTAACCCTAGACCTAATCAAGGGCCTCTGAATAAGCTTTCCAACAAGGTATCATATGCCTTAATTGGGCTTAAGATGAGTAAGGTAGGCCCATTTAAGTGAAGGAACACCGTGGACTCCGCACTGATCCGTGCCGGAGAACTCGAGACCCAATTTAGCCTTGATTTTGGCCTAATTTGACAATTCTTGTGAACCTGATATTGTAGGTCTCTTCCTTATCTTTCTAGGGACAGCAAGATCACCAAAATCCGATATCTGTAGCTCTAATTATGCTATGCACAAGGAAACAAGGTCAGGATGAGTGAAAAATCTTAAAATTAACATTGTTTAGCAATTAAGCCCAATAATGTAAAAGCAAAAACAATGATTGTAAAAGTTGTCTAATTTTCGTCTCTATCTGGCTTGTGCGGCTGTAAACTGATATTTATGCTTATTAATCCTGACCTAACCCTAAACCAAATTAAGGGCCTCTGAATAAGCTTTCGAACAAGGTATCAAATGCCTTAATTGGGCTTAAGATGTGTAAGTTAGGCCCATTTAAGTGAAGGAACATCATGGACTGCGCACTCATCCGCGCCAGAGAACTCGGGACCCAATTCAGCCGTGATTTTGGCCTAATTTTACAATTCAATTGAAACCTGAAATTGTAGCTCTCTTCCTTATCTTTCTTGGGACAGCAAGATCAACAAAATCCGATTTCTGTAGCTCTAGTTATGCTCTGCGCGATGCAACAAGGTCAGGATGATTGAAAAATCCAAAAATTAAGAATGTTTAGCAATTAAGCCTAATTAAGCCCAATAATGTAAAAGCAAAAACAGTGATTGAAAAATTTGTCTAATTTCCGTCTCTCTCTGGTTTGTGCGGCTGTAAACTACTATTTATGTAAATTAATCCTGACCTAACCTTAGACCAAATTAAGGGCCTCTGAATAAGCTTTCCAACAAGGTATCATATGCCTTAATTAAGCTTAAGATGTGTAAGTTAGGCCCATTTAAGTGAAGGAACATCATGGACCGCCGACCGATCCGCGTGAGAACTCGGGACCCAATTTAGCCTTGATTGTCGCATAATTTGACAAATCTTGTGACACCTAAAATTGTAGGTCTCTTCCTTATCTTTCTAGGGACAGCAAGATCAACAAAATCCGATATCCGAGCACTAGTAATGCTCGGGAAAGGCAACAAGGTCAGGATGAGTGAAAAATGCGAAAATTAACATTGTTTAGCAATTAAGCCCAATAATGTAAAAGCAAAACAATGATTGTAAAAGTTGCCTAATTTCAATCTCTCTCTGGCTTGTGCCGCTGTAAACTGCTATTTATGTTTATTAATCCTGACCTAACCCTAGACCAAATTAAGGGCCTTTGAATAAGCTTTCCAACAAGGTATCATATGCCTTAATTGGGCTTAAGATGAGTTAGTTAGGCCCATTTAAGTGAAGGAACATCATGGATCGCAGACCGATCCGCGCCGAGAACTCGGGACCCAATTTAGCCTTGATTTCGACCTAATTTGAGAATTCTTTTGAAACCTGAAATTGAAGGTCTCTTCCTTATCATTCTAGGGACAGCAAGATCACCAAAATCCGATATCTGTAGCTCTAGTTATGCTCTGCGTAAGGCAACAAGGTTAGCATAAGTGAAAAATCCGAAAATTAACAATATTTAGCAACTAAGCCCAATAATGGAAAAGCAAAAACAATGATTGTAAAAGTTGTCTAATTTCCGTCTCTCTCTGGCTTGTGAGACTGTAAACTGCTATTTATGCTTATAAATCCTGACCTAACAATAGACCAAATCAAGGGCCTCTGAAAAAGCTTTCCAACAAGCTATCATATGCCATAATTGCGCTTAAGATGTGTAAGTTAGGCCCATTTAAGTGAAGGAACATCATGAACTGCGCACTGATCCGCGCCAGAGAACTCGGGACAAAATTTAGCCTTGAATTTGGCCTAATTTGATAATTCTTGTGAAACCTGAAATTATAGGTCTCTTCCTTATCTTTTTAGGGACAGCAAGATCACCAAAATCCGATATCTGTAGCTCTAGTTATGCTCTGCGCAAGGCAACAAGGTCAGGATGAGTGAAAAATTCGAAAATTAACAATGCTTAGAAATTAAGCCCAATAATGTAAAAGCAAAAACAATGGTTATAAAAGTAGTCTAATTTCCATCTCTCTCTGTCTTGTAAGGCTGTAAACTGCTATTTATGCTTATTAATTATGACCTAACCCTAGACCAAATTAAGGGCCTCTGAATAAGCTTTGCAACAAGGTATCATTTGCCTTAATTCGGCTTAAGATGAGTAAGTTAGGCCCATTTAAGTGAAGGAACATCATGGACAACGCACTGATCCGCGCCAGAGAACTCGGGACCAAATTTAGTCTTGATTTTGGCCTAATTTGACAAGTCTTGTGAAAACTGAAATTGTATGTCTCTTCCTTATCTTTATAAGGACATCAAGATCACAAAAATCCGATATCTGTAGCACCAGTTATGCTCTGCGCAAGGCAACAAGGTCAGGATGAGTGAAAAATCCGAAAATTAACAATGTTTAGCAATTAAGCCCAATAATGTAAAAGCAAAAACAATTATTGTAAAAGTTGTGTAATTTCCGTCTCTCTCTGGCTTGTGTGGCTGTAAACTGCTATTTATGCTTATTAATTATGACCTAACCCTAGACCATATTATGGGCCTCTGAATAAGCTTCCCAACAAGGTATCATAAGCCTTAATTGGGTTTAATATGTGTAAGTTAGGCCCATTTAAGTGAAGGAACAAAATGGACTGTGCAATGATCCGTGCCAGAGAACTCGGGACCCAATTTAGCCTTGCTTTTGGCCGAATTTGACAATTCTTATGAAAACTGAAATTGTAGGTCTCTTCCTTGTCTTTCTAGGGACAACAAGATCACCACAATCCGATATCTATAGCTCTAGTTATGCTCTGCGCAAGGCAACAAGGTTAAGATGAGTGAAAAATCCGAAAATTAACAATATTTAGAAATTAAGCCCAATAAAGCCCAATAATGTAAATGTAAAAACAATGATTGTAAAAGTTGTCTAATTTCTATCTCTCTCTGTCTTGTGCGGCTGTAAACTGCTATTTATGTTTGTTAATCCAGACCTAACAATAGACCAAATTAAGGGCCTCTGAATAAGCTTTCCAACAAGGTATCATATGCCTTAATTGGGCTTAAGATGAGTAAGTAAGGCCCATTTAAGTGAAGGAACATCATGGACTGCGCACTGATCCGTGCCAGAGCACTCGGGACCAAATTTAGCCTTGATTTTGGCATAATTTGACAATTTTGGTGTAACCTGAAATTGTAGGTCTCTTCGTTATCTTTTTAGGGACAGCAGGATCACCAAAATCCGATATCTATAGCTCCGGTTATGCTCTGCGCAAGGCAACAAGGTCAGGATGAGTGAAAAATCCGAAAATTAACAATGTTTAGCAATTAAGCCCAATAATGTAAACGCAAAAACAATGATTATAAAAGTAGTCTAATTTCCGTCTCTCTGGCTTGTGCGGCTGTAAACTGCTATTTCTGCTTATTAATCCTGACCTAACCCTAGACCAAATTAAGGGCCTCTGATTAAGCTTTCCAACAAGGTATCATATGCCTTAATTGGGCTGAAGATGAGTAAGTTAGGCCCATTTAAGTGAAGGAACATCATGGACTGCGCACTGATCCGCACCAGAGAACTCGAGACCCAATTTAGCCTTGATTTGGGCCTAATTTGACAATTCTTCTGAAACCTGAAATTGTAGGTCTCTTCCTTATCTTTGTAGGGACAGCAAGATCACCAAAATCCGATATCTGTAGCACTAGTTATGGTCTGCGTATGGCAACAAGGTTAGGATGAGTGAAAAATCCGAAAATTAACATTGTTTAGCAATTAAGCCCAATTAAGCCCAATAATGTAAAAGCAAAAACAATGATTGTAAAAGTTGTCTAATTTCCGTCTCTCTCTGACTTGTACCGCTTTAAACTGCTATTTATGTATATTAATCCTGACCTAACCTTAGACCAAATTAAGGGCCTCTGAATAAGCTTTCCAACAAGGTATCATATGCCTTAATTGGGCTTAAGATGTGTAAGTTAGGCCCACTAAAGTGAAGGAACATCATGGACCGTGCACTGATCCGCGCCAGAGAACTCGGGACCCAATTTAGCCTTGATTGTGGCATAATTTGACAATTCTTGTGACAGCTGAAATTGTAGGTCTCTTCCTTATCTTACTAAGGACAGCAAGATCAACAAAATCCGATATCTATAGCACTAGTAATGCTCTGCGCAAGGGAACAAGGTCAGGATGAGTGAAAAATGCGAAAATTAACATTGTTTAGCAATTAAGCCCAATAATGTAAAAGCAACAACAATGATTGTAAAAGTTGTCTAATTTCCATCTCTCTCTGGATTGTGCCGCTGTAAACTGCTATTTATGTTTATTAGTCCTTACCTAACCCTAGACCAAATTAAGGGCCTTTGAATAAGCTTTCCAACAAGGTATCATATGCCTTAATTGGGCTTAAGATGAGTAAGTTAGGCCCATTTAAGTGAAGGAACATCATGGACTGCGCACTGATCCGCGCCAGAGAACTCGGGACCCAATTTAGCCTTGATTTCGACCTAATTTGAGAATTCTTGTGAAACCTGAAATTGTAGGACTCTTCCTTATCTTTTTAGGGACATCAGGATCACCAAAATCCGATATCTATAGCTCCAGTTATGCTCTGCGCAAGGCAACAAGGTTAGGACAAGTGAAAAATCCGAAAATTAACAATATTTAGCAACTAAGCCCAAAAATGTAAAAGCAAAAACAATGATTGTGAAAGTTGTCTAATTTCCGTCTCTCTCTGGCTTGTGAGGCTGTAAACTGCTATTTATGCTTATTAATCCTGACCTAGACCAAATCAAGGGCCTCTGAATAAGCTTTCCAACATGGTATCATATGCCATGATTGGGCTTAAGATGAGTAAGATCGGCCCATTTAAGTGAAGGAACATCATGGACTGCACACTGATCCGTGCCAGAGAACTCGGGACAAAATTTAGCCTTGATTTTGGCCTAATTTCACAATTCTTGTGAAACCTAAATTATAGTCTCTTCCTTATTTTTTAGACAAAATCACCAAAATCCGATATCTGTAGCTCTAGTTATGCTCTGCGCAAGGCAACAAGGTCAGGATGAGTGAAAAATCCGAAAATTAACAATGTTTAGCAATTAAGCCCAATAATGTAAAAGCAAAAACAATGGTTAATAAAGTAGTCTAATTTCCGTCTCTCTCTGGCTTGTACGCTGTAAACTGCTATTTATGCTTATTAATCCTGACCTAACCCTATACCAAATTAAGGGCCTCTGAATAAGCTTTGAAACAAGGTATCATATGCCTTAATTGGGCTTAAGATGAGTAAGTTAGGCCAATTTAAGTGAAGGAACATCATGGACTGCGCACTGATCCACGCCAGAGAACTCAGGACCAAATTTAGTCTTGATTTTGTCCTAGTTTGACAATTCTTGTGATAACTGAAATTATATGTCTCTTCCTTATCTTTATAGGGACAGCAAGATCACTAAAATCCGATATCTGTAGCTCCAGTTATTCTCTGCGCAAGGCAACAAGGTCAGGATGAGTGAAAAATCCGAAAATTAACAATGTTTAGCAATTAAGCCCAATAATGTAAAAGCAAAAACAATGATTGTAAAAGTTGTGTACTTTCCGTCTCTCTCTGGCTTGTGCGGCTGTAAACTGCTATTTATGCTTATTATTTCTGACCTAACCCTAGACCAAATTAAGGGCCTCTGAATAAGCTTCCCAACAAGGTATCATAAGCCTTAATTGGGCTTAATATTTGTAAGTTAGGCCCATTTAAGTGAAGGAACATCATGGACTGCGCACTGACCCGCGCCAGAGAACTCGTGACCAAATTTAGCCTCGATTTTGTCCTAATTTGACAATTCTTGTGAAACCTGAAATTGTAGGTCTCTTACTTATCTTTTTCGGGACAGCTAGATCACCAAAATATAATATCTGTAGCTCCAGCTATGCTCTGCACAAGGCAACAAGGTTAGGATGAGTGAAAAATCCGAAAATTAACAATGTTTAGCAATTAAGCCCAATAATGTAAAAGCAATAACAATGATTGTAAAAGTTGTGTAATTTCCGTCTTTCTCTGACTTGTGCGGCTGTAAACTGCTATTTATGCTTATTAATCCTGACCTAATCCTAGACCAAATTAAGGGCCTCTGAATAAGCTTTTCAACAAGATATCATATTCCTTAATTGGGCTTAAGATGTGTAAGTTAGGCCCATTTAAGTGAAGGAACAAAATGGACAGTGCAATGATCCGTGGCAGAAAACTCGGGACCTAATTTAGCCTTGATTTTGGCCGAATTTGACAATTCTTATGAAAACTGAAATTGTAGGTCTCTTCCTTGTCTTTCTAGGGACAGCAGGATCACCAAAATCCGATATCTGTAACTCTAGTTATGCTCTGCGCAAGGCAACAAGGTTAAGATGAGTGAAAAATCCGAAAATTAACTATATTTTGCAATTAAGCCCAATAAAGCCCAATAATGTAAACGTAAAAACAATGATTGTAAAAGTTGTCTAATTTCCATCTCTCTCTGTCTTATGCGACTGTAAACTGCTTTTTATGTTTGTTAATCCTGACCTAACAATAGACCAAATTAAGGGCCTCTGAATAAGCTTTCCAACAAGGTATCATATGCCTTAATTGGGCTTAAGATGAGTAAGTAAGGCCCATTTAAGTGAAGGAACATCATGGACTGCGCACTGATCCGCGCCAGAGCATTCGGGACCAAATTTAGCCTTGATTTTGGCATAATTTGACAATTTTGGTGCAACCTGAAATTGTAGGTCTCTTCCTTATCTTTTTAGGGACAGCAGGATCACCAAAATCCTATATCTATAGCTCCGGTTATGCTCTGCGCAAGGCAACAAGGTCAGGATGAGTGAAAAATCCGAAAATTAACAATGTTTAGCAATTAAGCCCAAAAATGTAAACGCAAAAACAATGATTGTAAAAGTTGTCTAATTTCCGTCTCTCTCTGGCTTGTGCGACTGTAAACTGCTATTTATGCTTATTAATCCTGTCCTAACCCTAGACCAAATTAAGGGCCTCTGAATAAGCTTTCCAACAAGGTATCATATGCCTTAATTGGTCTTAAGATGAGTAAGTTTGGCCCATTTAAGTGAAGGAACATCATGGACTGCGCACTGATCAGTGCCATAGAACTCGGGACCTAATTTTGCCTTGATTTTGGCCTAATTTGACAATTCTTGTGACACCTGAAATTGTAGGTCTTTTCCTTATCTTTCTAGGGACAGCAAGATCACCAAAATCCAATATCTGTAGCTCCAGTTATGCTCTGCGTAAGGCAACAAGGTCAGGAAGAGTGAAAAATCCGAAAATTATAAATGTTTAGCAATTAAGCCCAATAATGTAAAAGCAAAAATAACGATTGTAAAAGTTGTGTCATTTCCGTCTCTCTCTGGCTTGTGCGGCTGTAAACTACTATTTATGCTTATTAAGCCTGACCTAACCCTAGACCAAATTAAGGGCCTCCGAATAAGCTTTCCAACAAGGTATCATATGCCTTAATTGGGGTTAAGATGAGTTAGTTAGGCCCATTTAAGTGAAGGAACATCGTGGACTGTGCACTGATCCGCGCCAGAAAACACGGGACCCAATTTTGCCTTGATTTTGGCTTAATTTGACAATTCTTGTGCAACCTGAAATTGTAGGTCTCTTCCTTATCTTTCTAGGGACAGCAAGATCACCAAAATCCAATGTCATTAGCTCCAGTTATGCTCTGCGTAAGGCAACAAGGTCAAGAAGAGTGAAAAATCCGAAAATTATAAATGTTTAGCAATTAAGCCCAATAATGTAAAAGCAAAAACAATGATTGAAAAAGTTGTCTAATTTCCGTCTCTCTCTGGCTTGTGCGGCTGTAAACTGTTATTTATGCTTATTAATCCAGACCTAACCCTAGAACAAATTAAGGGCCTCTGAATAAGCTTTCCAACAAGGTATCACATGCCATTATTGGGCTTAAGATGAGTAAGTTAGGCCGATTTAAGTGAAGGAACAACATGGACTGCGCACTGATCCGCGCCAGAGAACTCGGGACCTAATTTAGACTTGATTTAAGCCGAATTTGATAATTCTTATGACACCTGAAATTGTAGGTCTCTTCCTTATCTTTCTAGGGACAGCAAGATCACCAAAATCCGATATCTGCAGCTATAGTTATGCATTGGCAGAGCAACAAGGTCAGGATGAGTGAAAAATCCGAAAATTTACAATGTTTAGTAATTAAGCCCAATTAAGCCCAATAATGTAAAAGCAAAAACAATGATTGTAAAAGTTGTCTTATTTCCGTCTCTCTCTGACTTGTGAGGCTGTAGACTGCTATTTATGCTTATTAATCCTGACCTAACCCTAGACCAAATTAAGGGCCTCTGAATAAGCTTTCCATCATGGTATCATATGCCATAATTGGGCTTAAGATGAGTAAGATCGGCCCATTTAAGTGAAGGAACATCATGGACTGCGCACTGATCCGCGCTAGAGAACTCGGGACCCAATTTAGACTTGATTTTGGACGAATTTGACAGTTCTTATGAAACCTGAAATTGTAGGTCTCTTCCTCATCTTTCTAGGGACAGCAAGATCACCCAAATCCGATATTTGTAGCTCTAGTTATGCTCTGCGCAAAGCAACAAGGTCAAGATGAGTGAAAAATCCGAAAATTAACAATATTTACCAATTAATCCCAATAATGTAAAAGCAAAAACAATAATTGTAAAAGTTATCTAATTTTCGTCTCTCTTTGGCTTGTACGGCTGTAAACTGCTATTTATGCTTATTAATCCTGACCTAACCCTAGACCAAATTAAGGGTCTCTGAATAAGCTTTCCAACAAGGTATCATATGCCTTAATTGGGCCTAAGATGAGTAAGTTATGCCCATTTAAGTGAAGTAACATCATGGACTACGCACTGATCCGCCCCAAAGAACTCGGGACCCAATTTAGCCTTGATTTTGGCCTAATTTGACAATACTTGTGAAACCTGAAATTGTAGGTCTCTTCCTTATCTTTCTAGGGACAGCAAGATCACCAATATCCGACATTTGTAGCTCTAGTTATGCTCTGCGCAAGTCAACAAGGTCAGGATGAGTGAAAAATCCGAAAATTAACAATGTTTGGCAATTAAGCCCAATAATGTAAAAGCAAAAACAATGATTGTAAAAGTTGTCTAATTTCCGTCTGTCTCTGGCTTGTGCGGCTGTAAATTGCTATTTATGCTTATTAATCATGACCTAACCCTAGTCCAAATTAAGGGCCTCTGAATAAGATTTCCAACATGGTATCATATGCCTTAATTTGGTTTAAGATGAGTAAGTTAGGCACATTTAAGTGAAGGAACATCATGGACTATACATTGATCCCTTCCAGAGAACTCGGGACCCAGTTTAGCTTTGATTTTGGTCAAATTTGACAATTCTTGGACACCTGAAATTGTAGGTCTCTTCCTTATCTTTCTAGGGACAGCAAGATCACCAAAATTCGATATATGTAGCTCTAGTTATGCTCTGCGCAAGGCAACAAGGTCAGGATGAGTGAAAAATCCAAAAATAAACAATGTTTGGCATTTAAGCCCAATAATGTAAAAGCAAAAACAATGATTGTAAAAGTTGTCTAATTTCCATCTCTCTCTGGCTTGTGCTGTTGTAAACAACTATTTATGCTTATTAATCCTGACCTAACCCTAGACCATATTAAGGGCCTCTGAATAAGCTTTCCAACAAGGTATCATATGCCTTAATTGTGCTTAAGATGAGTAAGTTAGGCCCATTTAAGTGAAGGAACATCGTGGACTGTGCGATCCGCCAAAACTCGGGACCCAATTTCGCCTTTATTTTGGCCTAATTTGACAATTCTTGTGCCACCTGAAATTGTAGGTCTCTTCCTTATCTTTGTAGGGACGGCAAGATCACCAAAATTCGATATTTGTAGCTCTAGTTATGCTCTGCGCAAGGCAACATGGTCAGGATGAGTGAAAAATCCGAAAATTAACAATGTTATAATTATGCCCAATTAAGCCCAATAATGTAAAAGCAAAAACAATGATTGTAAAAGTTGTCTAATTTCCATCTCTCTCTGGCTTGTGCGGTTGTAAACTGCTATTTATGCCAATTAATCCTGACCTAACCTTAGACCAAATTAAGGGCCTCTGAAAAAGCTTTCAACAAGGTATCATATGCCTTAATTGGGCTTACGATGAGTAAGTTAGGCCTATTTAAGTGAAGGAACATCATGGACTGCGCACTGATCCACTCCAGAGAAATCGGCACCCGATTTAGCCTTGATTTTGGCCTAATTTGACAATTCTTGTGAAACTTGAAATTGTAGGTCTCTTCCTTATCTTTCAAGGGACAGGAAGATCACCAAAATCCGATATCTGTTACTCTCGTTATGCTCTGCACAAGGCAACTAGGTCAGGGTGAGTGAAAAATCCGAAAATTAACAATGTTTGGCAATTAAGCCCAATAATGTAAAAACAAAAACAATGATTGTAAAAGTTGTCTAATTTCCATCTCTCTCTGGATTGTGCGGCTGTAAACTGTTATTTATGCTTATTAATCCTGACTTACCCTAGACCAAATTAAGGGCCTCTGAATAAGCTTTCCAACATGGTATCATATGCCTTAATTGGGCTTAAGATGAGTAAGTTAGTCACATTTAAGTGAAGGAACATCATGGACTGCGCCCTAATCCGCGACAGAGAACTCGGGACCCAATTTAGCCTTGATTTTGGCCTAATTTGACAATTCTTGTGACTCATGAAATTGTAGGTCTCTTCCTTATCTTTCTAGGGACAGCAAAATCACCAAAATCCGATATTTGTAGCTCTAGTTATGCTCTGCGCAAGGCAACAAGGTCAGGATGAGTGAAAAATCCGAAAATTAACAATGTTTGGCAGTTAAGCCCAATAATGTAAAAGCAAAAACAATGATTGTAAAAGTTGTCTAATTTCCGTCTGTCTCTGGCTTGTGCGGCTGTAAATTGCTATTTTTGCTTATTAATCCCAACCTAACCCTACACCAAATTAAGGGCCTCTGAATAAGATTTCCAACAAGGTATCTTATGCCTTAATTGGGCTTAATATTAGTAAGTTAGGCCCATTTAAGTGAAGGAACATCATGGACTATGCACCGATCCGCCTGAGAGAACTCTGGGACCCAATTTAGCCTTGATTTTGGCCAAACCTGACAATTCTTGTGAAACCTGAAATTGTAGGTATCTTCCTTATCTTTCTAGGGATAGCAAGATCACCAAAATCCGATATATGTAGCTCTAGTTATGCTCCGCAAGGCAACAAGGTCAGGATGAGTGAAAAATCCAAAAATAAACAATGTTTGGCAATTAAGCCCAATAATGTAAAAGCAAAAACAATGATTGTAAAAGTTGTCTAATTTCCATCTCTCTCTGGCTTGTGCTGTTGTAAACTACTATTTATGCTTATTAATCCTGACCTAACCCTAGACCAAATTAAGGGCCTCTGAATAAGCTTTCCAACAAGGTATCATATGCCTTAATTGTGCTTAAGATGAGTAAGTTAGGCCCATTTAAGTGAAGGAACATCGTGGACTGTGCACTGATCCGCGCCAGAAAACACGGGACCCAATTTTGCCTTGATTTTGGCCTAATTTGACAATTCTTGTGCAACCTGAAATTGTAGGTCTCTTCCTTATCTTTCTAGGGATAGCAAGATCACCAAAATTCGATATCTGAAACTCTAGTTATGCTTGCGCAAGGCAACAAGGTCATGATGAGTGAAAAATCCGGAAATTAACAATGTTATCAATTATGACCGATTAAGCCCAATAATGTAAAAGCAAAAACAATGATTGTAAAAGTTGTCTAATTTCCGTCTCTCTCTGGCTTGTGCGGTTGTAAACTGCTATTTATGCCAATTAATCCTGACCTAACCTTAGTCCAAATTAAGGGCCTCTGAAAAAGCTTTCAACAAGGTATCATATTCCTTAATTTGGCTTACGATGAGTAAGTTAGGCTTACTTAAGTGAAGGAACATCATGGACTGTACATTGATCCCCGCCAGAAAACTCGAGACCCAATTTATCCTTGATTTTTGACTAATTTGGCAATTCTCGTGAAACCTGAAATTGTAGGTCTCTTCCATATCCTTCCAGGGACAGGAAGATCACCAAAATCCGATATCTGAAGCTCTAGTTATGCTTTGCACAAGGTAACAAGGTCAGGATGAGTGAAAAATCCAAAAATTAACAATGTTTAACAATTAAGCCTAATAATGTAAAAGCAAAAGCAATGATTGTAAAAGTTGTCAAATTTTCGTCTCTCTCTGGCTTGTGCGGCTGTAAACTGTTATTTATGCTTATTAATCCTGACCTAACGCCAGACCAAATTAAGGGCCTCTGAATAAGCTTTCCAACAAGGTATCATATGCCTTAATTGGGCTTAAGATGAGTAAGTTAGGCCCATTTAAGTGAAGGAACATCAAGGACCGCGCACTGATCCGCGTCAGAGAACACTGGACATAATTTAGCCTTGATTTTGGCCTAATTTGGCAATTCTTGTGAAACAAGAAATTGTAGGTCTCTTCCTTATTATTCTAGGGACAACAAGATCACCAAAATCTGATATCCGTAGCTCTTGTTGTGCTCTGCGCATGGCAACAAGGTCAGGATGAGTGAAAAATCCGAAAATTGACAATGTTTAGCAATTAAGCCCAATTAAGCCCTATAATGTAAAAGCAAAAACAATGATTGTAAAAGTTGTCTAATTTCCGTCTATCTCTGGCTTGTGTGTCTTTAAACTGCTATTTTTTCTTATTAATCCTTACCTAACCCTAGACCAAATTAAGGGCCTCTGAATAAGCTTTCCAACATGGTATCATATGCCTTAATTGGGCTTAAGATGAGTAAGTTAGTCACATTTAAGTGAAGGAACATCATGGACTGCGCCCTAATCCGCGACAGAGAACTCGGGACCCAATTTAGCCTTGATTTTGGCCTAATTTGACAATTCTTGTGACTCATGAAATTGTAGGTCTCTTCCTTATCTTTCTAGGGACAGCAAGATCACCAAAATCCGATATTTGTAGCTCTAGTTATGCTCTGCGCAAGGCAACAAGGTCAGGATGAGTGAAAAATCCGAAAATTAACAATGTTTGGCAGTTAAGCCCAATAATGTAAAAGCAAAAACAATGATTGTAAAAGTTGTCTAATTTCCGTCTGTCTCTGGCTTGTGCGGCTGTAAATTGCTATTTTTGCTTATTAATCCCGACCTAACCCTACACCAAATTAAGGGCCTCTGAATAAGCTTTCCAACAAGGTATCTTATGCCTTAATTGGGCTTAATATGAGTAAGTTAGGCCCATTTAAGTGAAGGAACATCATGGACTATGCACTGATCCGCCCCAGAGAACTCGGGACCCAATTTAGCCTTGATTTTCCCCAAACTGGACAATTCTTGTGAAACCTGAAATTGTAGGTATCTTCCTTATCTTTCAAGGGATAGCAAGATCACCAAAATCCGATATATGTAGCTCTAGTTATGCTCTGCGCAAGGCAACAAGGTCAGGATGAGTGAAAAATCCAAAAATAAACAATGTTTGGCAATTAAGCCCAATAATGTAAAAGCAAAAACAATGATTGTAAAAGTTGTCTAATTTCCATCTCTCTCTGGCTTGTGCTGTTGTAAACTACTATTTATGCTTATTAATCCTGACCTAACCCTAGACCAAATTAAGGGCCTCTGAATAAGCTTTCCAACAAGGTATCATATGCCTTAATTGTGCTTAAGATGAGTAAGTTAGGCCCATTTAAGTGAAGGAACATCGTGGACTGTGCACTGATCCGCGCCAGAAAACACGGGACCCAATTTTGCCTTGATTTTGGCCTAATTTGACAATTCTTGTGCAACCTGAAATTGTAGGTCTCTTCCTTATCTTTCTAGGGATAGCAAGATCACCAAAATTCGATATCTGAAACTCTAGTTATGCTTGCGCAAGGCAACAAGGTCATGATGAGTGAAAAATCCGGAAATTAACAATGTTATCAATTATGACCGATTAAGCCCAATAATGTAAAAGCAAAAACAATGATTGTAAAAGTTGTCTAATTTCCGTCTCTCTCTGGCTTGTGCGGTTGTAAACTGCTATTTATGCTAATTAATCCTGACCTAACCTTAGACCAAATTAAGGGCCTATGAAAAAGCTTTCAACAAGGTATCATATGCCTTAATTGGGCTTACGATGAGTAAGTTAGGCCTATTTAAGTGAAGGAACATCATGGACTGCACACTGATCCGCTCTAGAGAAATCGGCACCCAATTTAGCCTTGATTTTGGCCTAAATTTACAATTCTTGTGAAACTTGAAATTGTAGGTCTCTTCCTTATCTTTCAAGGGGCAGGAAGATCACCAAAATCCGATATCTGTTACTCTAGTAATGCTCTGCGCAAGGCAACTAGGTCAGGGTGAGTGAAAAATCCGAAAATTAACAATGTTTGGCAATTAAGCCCTATAATGTAAAAGCAAAAACAATGATTGTAAAAGTTATCTAATTTCCATCTCTCTCTGGCTTGTGCTGCTGTAAACTATTATTTATGCTTATTAATCCTGACCTAACCCTAGACCAAATTAAAGGCCTCTGAATAAGCTTTCCAACAAGGTATAATATGCCTTAATTGGGCTTAAGATGAGTCAGTTATGACCATTTAAGTGAAGGAACATCATGGACTGCGCACTGATCCGCGCCAGAGAACTCGGGACCCAACTTAGCCTTGATTTTGGTCTAATTTGACAATTCTGGTGAAACCTGAAATTGTAGGTCTCTTCCTTATCTTTCTAGGGACATCAAGATCACCAAAATCTGATATCTGTAGCTCTAGTTATCCTCTGCGCAAGGCAACAAGGTCATGATGAGTGAAAAATCCGGAAATTGACAATGTTATCAATTAATCCCAATTAAGCCCAATAATGTAAAAGCAAAAACAATGATTGTAAAAGTTGTCTAATTTCTGTCTCTCTCTGGCTTGTGCGGCTTTAAACTGCTATTTTTTCTTATTAATCCTGACCTAACCCTAGACCAAATTAAGGGCCTCTGAATAAGCTTTCCAACATGGTATCATATGCCTTAATTGGGCTTAAGATGAGTAAGTTAGCCACATTTAAGTGAAGGAACATCATGGACTGCGCCCTAATCCGCGACAGAGAACTCGGGACCCAATTTAGCCTTGATTTTGGCCTAATTTGACAATTCTTGTGAAACCTGAAATTGTAGGTCTCTTCCTTATCTTTCTAGGGACAGCAAAATCACCAAAATCCGATATCTGTAGCTCTAGTTATGGTCTGCGCAAGCCAACAAGGACAGGATGAGTGAAAAATCCGAAAATTAACAATGTTTAGCAATTAAGCCCAATAATGTAAAAGAAAAAACAATGATTGTAAAAATTGTCTAATTTCCGACTCTCTCTGGCTTGTGCGGCTGTAAACTCCTATTTATGCTTATTAATCCTGACCTAACCTTAGACCAAATTAAGGGCCTCTGAATAAGCTTTCAACATGGTATCATATGCCTTAATTGGGCTTAAGATGAGTAAGTTAGGCTTATTTAAGTGAAGGAACATCATGGACTGCGTACTGATCCGCTCCAGAGAAATCGGGACACAATTTAGCCTTGATTTTGGCCTACTTTGACAATTCTTGTGAAACCTGAAATTGTAGGTCTCTTCCTTACCTTTCTAAGGACAGTAAGATCACCAAAATCCGATATCTGTAGCTCTAGTTATGCTCTGCGCAAGGCAACAAGGTCAGGATGAGTGAAAAATTCGAAAATTAACAATGATTAGTAATTTAGCCCAATTAAGCCCAATAATGTAAATGCAAAAAACAATGATTGTAAAAGTTGTCTAATTTCCGTCTCCCTCTGGATTGTGCGGCTGTAAACTGCTATTAATGCTTATTAATCCTGACCTAACCCGAGACCAAATTAAGGGCCTCGGAATAAGCTTTCCAACAAGGTATCTGCTGTATGCTGTGCAGTTGTGATCACTGAATGGAATAAGAATCGGCTACAGTGTGGATGTAGGGGTCTCCAATTGCCCTAAACCACGATAATCTTCTTGCTGTTTTGCTCTTTCTTTAGCTCCTTTGTCCTTAGCTTTCTTGCTGTGTGCGCCTGCCTATCACCATATCTGCTGTAATATCATCGCAGCATTACAACAATTTGCATCAAGAGCCAGGTTCTTGGAGGGATTCTGCGATGGGGACAAGGTTTGATGTGGAGAAGTTCACAGGGGAAAATGATTTCAGCCTGTGGAGGATCAAGATGCAAGCTCTTCTTGTTCATCAAGGGCTTGATGATGCACTACAAGGAGCCTCTAAGCTTCCATCTACACTGTCAGACAAAGAGAAGAAAGATTTGCTCAGTAAAGCTCATAGCACAATCGTTCTTTCTCTTGGTGATGAGGTTCTTCGAGAGGTAGCTGAGGAGAAATCTGCAGCAGGGATTTGGCTGAAACTTGAGAGCCTGTATATGACCAAATCCCTAACTAACAAGTTGTACCCGAAGAAAAGACTACATCAGCTGAAGATGAAAGAAGGTTCTTCTATCAAAGAACATGTTTCTTTGTTCAGAAAGGCAGTTCTTGATTTGAAAAGTGTAGATGTGAGGATGGACGAGGAAGATCAAACAGTAATGCTACTATGTTCTCTTCCATCATCCTTTGAAAATTTGGTGGACACTATGCTTTTTGGGAGAGATACACTCACCTTGGAGGAGGTTAAAGCTACCCTGAATTCTCGAGAATTAAAGAAAAAGATAACTGAAAATAAAGGTGAAGGTGGAGATCCCGAGGCATTGATGGCTAGAGGAAGATCAGAAAAGAGGGATTCAAAGAGCAAGAACAAGAGGAGGTCCAAATCCAGGAACAAGAAGGCCTGCTACTACTGCAAGAAAGAGGGTCATTTCAGAAAAGAATGCCCTGAAAGGAAGAAGAAGAACAATGGTAAATACAATGATGAATCTGATATAGCAGTGGTGGCTGATGGATATGAAAGTGTTGAAGTGCTCTCCATCTCAACTGAAAAGCACAGTGAGGAATGGATTCTCGATTCAGGTTGCTCATTCCATATGACACCCAATCTGGAATGGTTCAGCTCCTATAAGGAGATAGATGGAGGGAAGGTTCTCATGGGAAACAATATGGCATGTAATGTCATTGGCACTGGAACTGTTAAATTGAAGATGCAAGATGGATCTGTAAAGCTGCTCCCTGATGTGAGGCATGTTTCCTGAGCTTAAAAGGAACCTGCTCTCTTTGGGAATGCTAGATCAATCTGGATGTTCATTCAAAGGAGAAGGTGGAACTTTAAAGGTATTCAAAGGTTCATTACAAGTAATGAAGGGTACAAGGCAGAATGGCCTTTACAAACTGCAAGGTAACACTATCTTGAACTCAGCTGGCCTAGTTTCTATCTCTGAACCAAATGCTTCCAAGCTTTGGCATTATAGATTAGGTCATGTGAGTGAGAAAGGGCTAGAAGAACTACATAAACAAGGATTGATCGTTAATGGGAATTATCAAAAGCTAAGTTTTTGTGAACATTGTGTATATGGAAAACAAAAGAGAGTTAGTTTCCATAATGCAACTCACACAACTCAGGGTATCCTAGATTATGTACACTCTGATGTTTGGGGGCCAGCCAGGGTACCTTCATTAGGAGGAGCAAAATATTTCATAACTTTCATTGATGATTGGTCTAGGAAAGTTTGGACTTATCTGTTGAAACATAAAAATCAGGCTTTTAAGTGTTTCAAACAATGGAAATTGCTTGTTGAGAATCAAACTGGTAGGCATGTGAAGCTGCTCAGAACTGATAATGGCCTTGAATACTTAAGTGAGGAATTCAATGAATTTTGCAAAGACAATGGAATAAGAAGGCACAAAACTGTCAGATTGACCCCTCAGCAAAATGGCCTTGCTGAAAGGATGAACAGGACCATTTTGGAGAGGGTGAGATGTATGTTGTCCAATGCAAAATTGGCAAAGAGTTTTTGGGGAGAGGCTGTGAATACAGCATGTTATCTAATAAACAGATGCCCTTCAAGTGCAATTGAATTCAAAACACCAGAGGAAAGATGGACAGGAAAAGCTCCAAGCTATGAAAACTTAAGAATTTTTGGATGCACTGCATATGTTCATTCTAATGAAGGCAAACTTGAACCTAGAGCTAAGAAGGGAATCTTCTTAGGTTATCCGGAAGGAGTGAAGGGATATAAAGTGTGGTTATTGGATCCTGCAGGTCCCAAATCAATTATCAGCAGGGATGTCTTGTTTAGAGAAGAAGACATGATAGCAGATGATCAACAGAAGTCTGATTCAGTTCAAAATGGTGTTCAAGCTGAGCAGAACAGACACTCTGATCAAGGAATTAGGTTGGAGGTGGAGAAGCTTGCACAAACATCAGGTCCAGTAGAGGACATAAATGAAGCATCTCATGATGAACCTATGATTTCATCAATTCCTGAACCTGCTGATACTTCATATAACCTGGTCAGAGACAGACAAAGAAGACAGATTAAAGCTCCTGTAAGATTTGGTTATGCTGATCTCATAGCTTATGCTTTGAGTATAGAAATTGATGATCAAGGCTCATAACCAATTTCTTACAAAGATGCAATTTCCAGAACCGACAGTGATCAGTGGAGATCAGCAATGCAAGATGAGTTTGACTCTTTAATGAAGAATGATACTTGGAAACTTGTTGAAAAGCCAGCAAAGCAGAAAGTTGTAGGGTGTAAATGGATTTTCAAAAGGAAACCAGAAGAAACAGGAATGGATAGCTACAGATACAAAGCAAGGCTTGTGGCTAGGGGTTTCACACAAAGAGAAGGAATTGACTATAATGAGATTTTTTCTCCAGTTGTGAAGCATACAAGCATCAGAATCATCTTGGCACTAGTTGCAGTTCACAACCTTGAATTGGAGCAAATGGATGTAAAAACAGCCTTTTTACATGGGAATCTAGAAGAAACAATCTATATGAGTCAACCTGAAGGATATGAGGTAAAAGGGAAAGAGGAGATGGTATGTTTGCTGAATAAATCTCTGTATGGACTGAAACAGTCCCCAAGGCAGTGGTACAAAAGATTTGACTCTTTTGTAGTGTCAAATGGTTTCAGCAGAAGTTCCTATGACAGTTGTGTCTACTTCAGAAGGTTGAAGCCTGATTGTTTTATCTACTTATTGCTCTATGTAGATGACATGTTGATTGCAAGTGCAGATATGAAAGCCATCAAAGAGTTGAAGAATCTGTTGCAATCTGAGTTTGAAATGAAGGATTTAGGGGCTGCAAGGAGAATACTGGGAATGGATATTATCAGGAAAAGAAATGAAGGTCTGTTATATCTATCTCAGTCAAGCTATGTGCAGAAACTACTAAGAAGGTTCAACATGCTTGATTCAAAACCTGTATCAACACCTATTGCTGGACATTTTAAACCGTCAATCACTCATTCTCCAAAAACAGAAGATGAGATCAAAGATATGAGTAGAATCCCCTACTCGAATGCTACAGGTTCACTTATGTATGCTATGGTCTGTACAAGACCAGATTTAGCATACTCAGCTAGCATTGTAAGTAGATTCATGGCAAATCCTGGAAAACAACACTGGAGTGCAGTAAAGTGGATCTTTAGATATCTAAAGGGTTCAATGTCTGTTGGTCTGGTCTATGGAAGAAAGACAGAAAGAATCAATGGTCTGTCAGGCTATGTTGATGCTGATTATGCAGGTGACATTGACAAAAGAAGGTCCTTAACAGGATACTTATTCACTTTGTATGGAAGTGTCATAAGTTGGAAGGCTAATTTGCAACTAGTTGTGGCTCTATCTACCACTGAGGCAGAGTATATAGCTCTCACTGAAGTTATAAAGGAAGCCATATGGCTTAAAGGTCTTGTTCATGAGCTCGAAGGAAAGACTGGTCCTGTTGAAGTATGGTGTGATAGTCAAAGTGCAATTTGTCTATCTAAAAACCAAGTTTTTCATGAGAGGACAAAGCATATTGACATTAGGATGCATTACATCCGAGACATCATAGCACAAGGTGAAGTTGAAGTGAGGAAAGTGGCTGGAGCAAACAATCCTGCAGACATGCTGACAAAAGTTGTAATGCTGCGATGATATTACAGCAGATATGGTGATATGCAGGCGCACACAGCAAGAAAGCTAAGGACAAAGGAGCTAAAGAAAGAGCAAAACAGCAAGAAGATTATCGTGGTTCAGGGCAATTATAGACCCCTACATCCACACTGTAGCCGATTCTTATTCCATTCAGTGATCACAACTGCACAGCATACAGCAGCAAGACTTCTAGGGAAGTTTACAATAGCCTCTCCTCACTTGCACTCAGAGTTTGTTTTTGATCACAATGAATCTAAAGAATACGTCCTACAAGAATTACATCAGCTGAGACTTATATACACCTATGCATATTCAACCACCCGAATATGGTTGTGGAGATTAACAACCTCTGACTAACTTTTGAAAACTAGCCAACTCTAGTTACAAATATAGGTATCACACAGCTAATAGGTTTACAACAGATTTCTGTTACAAGGCTAGAGCTTAGCTAACTAACTATTGTTGATCCATCTTCATAACAGTATCATATGCCTTACTTGGGATTAAGATGACTAAGTGAGGCCCATTTAAGTGAAGGAACATCATGGACTGCATACTGATCAGCGCCAGAGAACTCGGGACCCAATTTAGCCTTGATTTTGGCCTAATTTGACAATTCTTATGAAACCTGAAATTGTAGGTCTCTTCCTTATCTTTCTAAGGACAGCAAGATCACCAAAATCCGATATTTGTAGCTCTAGTTATGCTCTGCGCAAGGCAACAAGGTCAGGATGAGTGGAAAATCCAAAAATTAACAATGTTTAGTAATTAAGCCCAATTAAGCCCAATAATGTAAATGCAAAAAACAATGATTGTAAAATTAAGTTGTCTAATTTCCGTCTCTCTCTGGCTTGTGCGGCTGTAAACTTCTATTAATGCTTATTAATCCTGACCTAACCCTAGACCAAATTAATGGCCTCTGAATAAGCTTTCCAACAAGGTATCATACACCTTAATTGGGCTTTAGATGAGTAAGTTAGGCCCATTTAAGTGAAGGAACATCATGGACTGCGTACTGATCAGCGCCAGACAACTCGGCACCCAATTTAGCCTTGATTTTGGCCTAATTTGACAATTCTTGTGAAACCTGAAATTGTAGGTCTCTTCCTTATCTTTCTAGGGACAGCAAGATCACCAAAATACGATATTTGTAGCTCTAGTTATGCTCTGCAAAAGGCAACAAGGTCAGGATGAGTGACAAATCCGAAAATTAACAATGTTTGGCAATTAAGCCCAATAATGTAAAAGCAAAAACAACGATTGTAAAAGTTGTCTAATTTCCGTCTCTCTCTAGCTTGTGCGGCTGTAAACTTCTATTTATGCTTATTAATCCAGATCTAACCCTACACCAAATTAAGGGCCTCTGAATAAGCTTTCCAACAAGGTATCATATGCCTTAACTGGGCTTAAGATGAGTAAGTTAGGCCCATTTAAGTGAAGGAACATCATGGACTGCGCACTGATCCGACCCAGAGAACTCGGGACCCAATTGTGTCTTGATTTTGGCCTAATTTGACAATTCTTGTGAAACCTGAAATTGTAGGTCTCTTCCTTATCTTTCAAGGGACAACAAGATCACCAAAATCCGATATATGTTGCTCTAGTTATGCTCTGTGCAAGGCAACAAGGTCAGGATGAGTGAAAAATCCGAAAATTAACAATGTTTTACAATTAAGCCCAATAATATAAAAGCAAAAACAATGATTGTAAAAGTTGTCTAATTTCCATCTCTCTCTGGCTTGTGCTTCTGTAAACTATTATTTATACCTATTAATCCTGACCTAACCCTAGACCAAATTCAGGGCCTCTGAATAAGCTTTCCAACAAGGTATCATATGCCTTAAATGGGCTTAAGATGAGTAAGTTTGGCCCATTTGAGTGAAGGAACATCATGGTCTGCGCACTGATCCGTGCCAGAGAACTCGGTACCCAACTTAGCCTTGATTTCGACCTAATTTGACAATTCTTGTGAATCCTGAAATTGTAGGTCTCTTCCTTATCTTTCTAGGGACATCAAGATCACCAAAATCCGATATCTATAGCTCTAGTTATTCTCTGCGCAAGGCAACAAGGTCATGATGAGTAAAAAATCCGGAAATTAACGATGTTATCAATTAATCCCAATTAAGCCCAATAATGTGAAAGCAAAAACAATGATTGTAAAAGTTGTCTAATTTCCGTCTCTCTCTGGCTTGTGCGGCTGTAAACTGCTATTTATTCTAATTTATCCTGACCTAACCCTAGACCAAATTAAGGGCCTCTGAATAAGCTTTCCAACATGGTATCATATGCCTTAATTGGGCTTAAGATGAGTAAGTTAGTCACATTTAAGTGAAGGAACATCATGGACTGCGCCCTGATCCGCGACAGAGAACTCGGGACCCAATTTAGCCTTGATTTTGGCCTAATTTGACAATTCTTTTGAAACTTGAAATTGTAGGTCTCTTCCTTATCTTTCATGGGACAGCAAGATCACCAAAATCCGATATCTGTAGCTCTAGTTATGCTCTGCGCAAGCCAACAAGGACAGGATGAGTGAAAAATCCGAAAATTAACAATGTTTAGCAATTAAACCCAATAATGTAAAAGCAAAAACAATGATTGTAAAAGTTGTCTAATTTCCGTAATCTTTTCCATTATCTCGACTTGTACCGGGCCTGTAAACTGCTAGGTATTATGCTATAATTAAGATGAGTAAGTTAGGCCTATTTAAGTGAAGGAACATCATGGACTGCGCACTGATCCGCTCCAGAGAAATCGGGACCCAATTTAGCCTTGATTTTGGCCTACTTTGACAATTCTTGTGAATCCTGAAATTGTAGGTCTCTTCCTTATCTTTATAAGGACAGTAAGATCACAAAAATCCGATATATGTAGCTCTAGTTATGCTCTGCGCAAGGTAACAAGGTCAGGATGAGTGAAAAATTCGAAAATTAACAATGTTTAGTAATTAAGCCCAATAATGTAAATGCAAAAAACAATGATTGTAAAAGTTGTCTAATTTCCGTCTCTCTCTGGATTGTGCGGCAGTACACTGCTATTAATGCTTATTAATCCTGACCTAACCCTAGACCAAATTAAGGGCCTTTGAATAAGCTTTCCAACAAGGTATCATATGCCTTAATTGGGCTTAAGGTGAGTAAGTGAGGCCCATTTAAGTGAAGGAACATCATGGATCGCAAGATGATCGCCAGAAAACTCGGCACCCAATTTAGCTTTGATTTTGGCCTAATTTGACAATTCTTGTGAAACCTGAAATTGTAGGTCTCTTCCTTATCTTTCTAGGGACAGCAAGATCACCCAAATCCGATATTTGTAGCTCTAGTTATGCTCTGCGCAAGGTAACAAGGTCAGGATGAGTGACAAATCCGAAAATTTACAATGTTTGGCAATTAAGCCCAATAATGTAAAAGCAAAAACAATGATTGTAAAAGTTTTCTAACTTCTGTCTCTCTCTGGCTTGTGCGGCTGTAAACTTCTATTTATGCTTATTAATCCTGATCTAACCCTACACCAAATTAAGGGCCTCTGAATAAGCTTTCCAACAAGGTATCATATGCCTTAAATGGGCTTAAGATGAGTAAGTTTGGCCCATTTGAGTGAAGGAACATCATGGTCTGCGCACTGATCCGTGCCAGCGAACTCGGTACCCAACTTAGCCTTGATTTTGACCTAATTTGACAATTCTTGTGAAACCTGAAATTGTAGGTCTCTTCCTTATCTTTCTAGGGACATCAAGATCACCAAAATCAGATATCTATAGCTCTAGTTATTCTCTGCGCAAGGCAACAAGGTCATGATGAGTAAAAAATCCGGAAATTAACGATGTTATCAATTAATCCCAATTAAGCCCAATAATGTTAAAGCAAAAACAATTATTGTGAAAGTTGTCTAATTTCCGTCTCTCTCTGGCTTGTGCGGCTGTAAACTGCTATTTATTCTAATTTATCCGAACCTAACCCAAGACCAAATTAAGGGCTTCTGAATAAGCTTTCCAACATGGTATCATATGCCTTAATTGGGCCTAAGATGAG
>JAUPTC010000013.1:7935654-8001591 GCA_030762895.1 Sophora flavescens
TATATGGCATATATATTTACCAGTTTTATGTAGCATTATATGTTGTATACTAGTGTTGAGAGAGGTGGTGGAGCTGAAAAGGAGTTCCAGCGACGGGACGATAGATGGTCGGACCTCGGGCCACTAAAAAGAGTGTTTACCGTGAGGGAGCAGAATGCTCAATCAGGGATCTTATACAAGGTATGTATTTGATATCCGGTAGACTTTGTTTGTTTTTCTAAGTAGCATGATGGACAAGAAAGTGATGAGAGTTTTGTTGAGGTATAGTTGTGGATTGGTAGGATGTGAACCCTTAAGATTAATATCGGTGAGTAAGACAATTACTATAAGTCAAATGTTGATGGAGATTATGCAATCTAGGGCAATGATTAAGGATCGTAGTTAAGATGGATTGTATGAGTTTGGGAAGAGTAAACGAAAGTGTATATAGTAATGTCACCTAAGTTGAATATGAGCGAGAAAAGATGATTTTTGATGTAAATTGAGGTTACTAGAGAAATTCAAATTTGTTAAGTTAGAAAATCCTAACAGTGGTTGTTCTTTTGATTGCAATTTATATTATGGAGTGTTGAGATGTTTATTTGGAGACTTGAAAGGTGTGATTTTGATATAATCTAGAATAGTGAAATATATTCTAAGGAACTAAAGACTGTGATTGGATACATGAAGTAGGAAGTTAGGGTAGTTTTGATTGTGGTGTTAATTACGTGTGTTAGATGTTGATATAAGGTTCTTTAGTGGATCAGTAGTTAGAAGGGGATGGAATTAAGTTTTGATCATGTCCTTTAAGGATGTTAGATCAAGCTGGAAAGGTTAAGAACAATGAATGGAATTTAGTGATGGATAAGTTCGAGGATAAATAGAATGATATAAGAATGAATTATGTTATGAAGTTACTTGTTACCTAGGGAAAAACAATGATGAGAAATATAATGTTGGATCTTTAAATTAAGATACGATTACAATATGATGTCTAGTATTGAGTTAAGAAATTCCGAGGACGGAATTTTTTTCTAAGAGAGGGTAGTAATGTAACACCCTACTTTTTATTTTCCGATTTTTATTTTTTTCAAGTAAAAATATTTTATTTGTATTAACTAGGTATAAATGTATTTATTTATATTTTTATCCGAGTTCATGAAGATTGATTTTTATGAAATAAAATCATATTCATACTCTATCTTAGGGTAGAAGCTTACGGTAAAAATTTGGGTTGAAAATTCGAGACGGAACCCGTCTGCGTTTTCCGACAAGTATAATTTCTTGGGCGAGAAAACCAAATTTTGACTCGTGGGACGAAATGGTTTATATTTAAATCATATTTCTAACGAGTTTGGTTGTTTTGAAAATTTTCAACCGAAAATAAAATATTACGCTTTTTACGGCGTAAAACCCTAATCGGGAAAACCGAGCGAGTCAGAAGGGAAGTGCGGAGACCCGTCAAGAGATCGGGACAATGAGTCATACATGATGACTCATGGAGGATGAGTCACTAAGCATTTATGAGCATTAAATGCAAGTAATCATGACATTTAGGTAAAAAGACCAAAATACCCCCAAGCTTTCGCAGGTATTAACAAGACGCATCTACGCACTCTTATCCACTCATTTTACGTGGTTGAAAACCTCCCAAATCTCTCCAATTTCGTGCCTCCACCTCCAATAAATCTTACCTATTTCATTTTGCTTTCGTTTCATTATTTTCCTCTCAAAAACCGAAATCGGGTAAAAGCAGTGGAGGCTGCGTACGGAATTTAGGAACCGCTAATGGATAAGATCGATGACTCATTGGTGAGTCATTTTGTGTGGCCCAAAATCAGCCACACCTCCATCAAATGTGAGCCACATATTATTAACCATGGTTAGCCAAAATAACCTTAGTTAAGTTAATTATAACCTTAGTTAAGTTAATTATAACCTTAGTTAAGCTTATATTAATTTAATAATCACAAAACCCATTAAACCAATTCCTTTTAACCAAACAAGGCATAAGATTACTCCTATAAATACCCCAAAACCGTGGCCTCCCTCACCATTTCACTCATCTTCTTCATTCTCTTCATCTTTCCCACCAACTAAGTTACAAAACCCTAAGAACACCGAATTCCCACCAAACATATGACCCTCTTCCTTTCTGAAACTCGAAAAACACTCAACATAAAAGTTGTTCCTCTTTCTCTCTTCTTTCCAACAAGCTAAAGATCATCAAAAACGGATAAGTGGATTGAGAGAAAGGCTCAAAATACAGAAACTTCCCAGAATTCCCAGCAACCCATGAAACAGCATAAAGAAGGCCCTTTTCACCCCTGTTATGATCCGAACCAAATGAAACCTTAAACACCAAAGTTGTTCCTTTTCTTCTTATATTTCTATCAAGCCAAAGTTAGTAATTTTTGGATGAGTATATTGTGAGATACACTCACAATACCATCACACCCTCAAGCTGTCCAGTTTTCAACATAGTGAAGGTTGATCATTTTCTTCATTTCTTCAATCTTCAAGAGGTAAAAGCTCATCTCCTTGATCATATAAGCTTTCATATTCATGTGTTTATCATGTTTATGCCATGAATCATATTTTTCCATTCCTAGATCTAGAACTTCAAATAATTCTAGAAAATTGTAGAAAAATCCTTTTAATATGAAACCAATTTCTATGATCTTGTGATGTCTTCCACTTTCATTATCCAAGAGCTTGAATCCAACTAAATTTCCTAGCCTATTTTCCTAATATGGGCCGAAACCCTAACCCTAAAGGTTAGAGGATTTTGTTTCAAATTTTAGTCTTGTAATAAGTAATCTATGTTAGTTAAGACTCTAGTAACTAGGATCCAAAAGATAGCATTAAGAAGATAATCCTAAACCTATTTTCTAAGTCTTGACCGAACCTAGCCCTAAAGTGTCATAGATGGTTGTTAGTTGATTAATTATAGTTATGTTGTTTGGTTGAAGGTGTTTGTGGTAACTCGTGGCGGGATAACGAGGATCGTCGTGTACGTGTTTCCGGTGAAAACTCAGGTGGGGAAAAGAATCAACCTATCGTCGGAATCGATAAGTAGTAGATTATATGATAATTGTGTAGGGCGACCTAAACCCTACTAGTAGTTGAGTAATCGACAAGACCAAAATCATATTGGAAATATTTTCTATAAAACCAATGGTGATTTGGGGATTGTAGGTTTATCGACATTAGGATGATTTTATCTTATCTGAGGTTGATTGAATTTATTATTATTATTTCATTGCTTATGTGATATTTTGTGGTATTTGAATTATTTTCTGATATTGTGTTATGCATGATCTGCCTGGTTTTTAATATTGTGCTTAGCTGATTTTTAAGTAAGGATATGTGTTGTTCGGGAGATGATTGTTTGGGTGAGAGAATAAAGGTGATTTAGAGGTGCCTGGCCTAATTAAGTGGTTTTATCTATGAGGAAAAAGGTGTTGAGACTTTGATGGAAGGTTGAGGCACCAGGTTGTTATTGATTTAAATTAGGGAGATTCATTTATCGAGGTATTATTAGTCACAACCGTGTGCGTGGAACACACGAGGTCAGGATATCCTATCTTGGGGATATCAGATATTACGGGTGAGTGCCCTACGGATGTGGATGCCGAGGTAGACTACCGTAATACTCTTTAGTTCTTGACGAGTTCGCATGTTCTTGGCACTGGACCGTTTTGGATTGATACTCCTTGACGAGTTCGCATGTTCTTGGCACTGGACCGTTTTGGATTGATACTCCTTGACGAGTTCGTATGTTATTGGCACTGGACCGTTATGGAATGATATTCCTTGACGAGTTCGTATGTTCTTGGCACTGGACCGTTTTGGATTGATACTCCTTGACGAGTTCGTATGTTCTTGGCACTGGACCGTTATGGAATGATATTCCTTGACGAGTTCGTATGTTCTTGGCACTGGACCGTTTTGGATTGATACTCCTTGACGAGTTCGTATGTTCTTGGCACTGGACCGTTATGGAATGATATTCCTTGACGAGTTCGTATGTTATTGGTCTTTGGACCGTTCGGACTCTTGACTAATGTGACAGGAGTAAAGATGGCCACATCAGTATTAAGTTTTAGTTGCATGGGCTGAGGGTAGAGGATGATATAGTGAATTGAGGATGATTGCTGATTTTGATTGATGCGTGTCTGTGACAATTACTGTATAATTTACTATTACTCTTTTCCGCTTTTTGATGATAGAACTGTTTCTTATTCCCTATATCTTTCTGTGTGTTGTGTTTTATTTCTGATGTGATCGTATGAGAAGACCCGATGGAGGAACCAATTGCTGAGGGTTTAGATGGAACTCCTTACGAACCAGATGCTGGAGGTCGAGCTGTGATTCAAGGCGATTAGAGTATAGACAGTATGGCCAGTGTGTCTAAAGAGTATTTATATTTCCGCTGAGTATGTCTTTGGTGAAGTTTATGCCTGTGAGGGATCCTACTGAGAGGGTACCCATAATGATTGCTTTTGGAATGTAATAAATAACAGGTGTGTATTTATGTAATATAGTTTTGGTATGTTTTATATATGCATAAGTTATATAATTATTAATTAAGTTTAAATTTTTACGTATTTTCAATGATAAGCGAGCGATTAAGTAAATAAATATTAAGGTTTTAATGCAATAATACGATGGGGCACAACGGGGTGTCTCAATTGAAAAATCCAAAAATTAAGAATGTTTAGCAATTAAGCCTAATTAAGCCCAATAATGTAAAAGCAAAAACAGTGATTGAAAAATTTGTCTAATTTCCGTCTCTCTCTGGTTTGTGCGGCTGTAAACTACTATTTATGTAAATTAATCCTGAACAAACCTTAGACCAAATTAAGGGCCTCTGAATAAGCTTTCCAACAAGGTATCATATGCCTTAATTAAGCTTAAGATGTGTAAGTTAGGCCCATTTAAGTGAAGGAACATCATGGACCGCGCACTGATCCGCGGCAGAGAACTCGGGACCCAATTTAGCCTTGATTGTCGCATAATTTGACAAATCTTGTGACACCTAAAATTGTAGGTCTCTTCCTTATCTTTCTAGGGACAGCAAGATCAACAAAATCCGATATCTGTAGCATTAGTAATGCTCTGCGCAAGGCAACAAGGTCAGGATGAGTGAAAAATGCGAAAATTAACATTGTTTAGCAATTAAGCCCAATAATGTAAAAGCAATAACAATGATTGTAAAAGTTGTCTAATTTCCATCTCTCTTTGGCTTGTGCCGCTGTAAACTGCTATTTATGTTTATTAATCCTGACCTAACCCTAGGCCAAATTAAGGGCCTTTGAATAAGCTTTCCAACAAGGTATCATATGCCTTAATTGGGCTTAAGATGAGTTAGTTAGGCCCATTTAAGTGAAGGAACATCATGGACTGCGCACTGATCCGCGCCAGAGAACTCGGGACCCAATTTAGCCTTGATTTCGACCTAATTTGAGAATTCTTTTGAAACCTGAAATTGAAGGTCTCTTCCTTATCATTCTAGGGACAGCAAGATCACCAAAATCCGATATCTGTAGCTCTAGTTATGCTCTGCGTAAGGCAACAAGGTTAGCATAAGTGAAAAATCCGAAAATTAACAATATTTAGCAACTAAGCCCAATAATGGAAAAGCAAAAACAATGATTGTAAAAGTTGTCTAATTTCCGTCTCTCTCTGGCTTGTGAGACTGTAAACTGCTATTTATGCTTATAAATCCTGACCTAACAATAGACCAAATCAAGGGCCTCTGAATAAGCTTTCCAACAAGCTATCATATGCCTTAATTGCGCTTAAGATGTGTAAGTTAGGCCCATTTAAGTGAAGGAACATCATGAACTGCGCACTGATCCGCGCCAGAGAACTCGGGACAAAATTTAGCCTTGAATTTGGCCTAATTTGATAATTCTTGTGAAACCTGAAATTATAGGTCTCTTCCTTATCTTTTTAGGGACAGCAAGATCACCAAAATCCGATATCTGTAGCTCTAGTTATGCTCTGCGCAAGGCAACAAGGTCAGGATGAGTGAAAAATTCGAAAATTAACAATGCTTAGCAATTAAGCCCAATAATGTAAAAGCAAAAACAATGGTTATAAAAGTAGTCTAATTTCCGTCTCTCTCTGGCTTGTAAGGCTGTAAACTGCTATTTATGGTTGTTAATTATGACCTAACCCTAGACCAAATTAAGGGCCTCTGAATAAGCTTTGCAACAAGGTATCATTTGCCTTAATTCGGCTTAAGATGAGTAAGTTAGGCCCATTTAAGTGAAGGAACATCATGGACAACGCACTGATCCGCGCCAGAGAACTCGGGACCAAATTTAGTCTTGATTTTGGCCTAATTTGACAAGTCTTGTGAAAACTGAAATTGTATGTCTCTTCCTTATCTTTATAAGGATATCAAGATCACAAAAATCCGATATCTGTAGCACCAGTTATGCTCTGCGCAAGGCAACAAGGTCAGGATGAGTGAAAAATACGAAAATTAACAATGTTTAGCAATTAAGCCCAATAATGTAAAAGCAAAAACAATGATTGTAAAAGTTGTATAATTTCCGTCTCTCTCTGGCTTGTGTGGCTGTAAACTGCTATTTATGCTTATTAATTATGACCTAACCCTAGACCATATTATGGGCCTCTGAATAAGCTTCCCAACAAGGTATCATAAGCCTTAATTGGGTTTAATATGTGTAAGTTAGGCCCATTTAAGTGAAGGAACAAAATGGACTGTGCAATGATCCGTGCCAGAGAACTCGGGACCCAATTTAGCCTTGCTTTTGGCCGAATTTGACAATTCTTATGAAAACTGAAATTGTAGGTCTCTTCCTTGTCTTTCTAGGGACAACAAGATCACCAAAATCCGATATCTATAGCTCTAGTTATGCTCTGCGCAAGGCAACAAGGTTAAGATGAGTGAAAAATCCGAAAATTAACAATATTTAGCAATTAAGCCCAATAAAGCCCAATAATGTAAATGTAAAAACAATGATTGTAAAAGTTGTCTAATTTCCATCTCTCTCTGTCTTGTGCGGCTGTAAACTGCTATTTATGTTTGTTAATCCTGACCTAACAATAGACCAAATTAAGGGCCTCTGAATAAGCTTTCCAACAAGGTATCATATGCCTTAATTGGGCTTAAGATGAGTAAGTAAGGCCCATTTAAGTGAAGGAACATCATGGACTGCGCACTGATCCGTGCCAGAGCACTCGGGACCAAATTTAGCCTTGATTTTGGCATAATTTGACAATTTTGGTGTCACCTGAAATTGTAGGTCTCTTCGTTATCTTTTTAGGGACAGCAGGATCACCAAAATCCGATATCTATAGCTCCGGTTATGCTCTGCGCAAGGCAACAAGGTCAGGATGAGTGAAAAATCCGAAAATTAACAACGTTTAGCAATTAAGCCCAATAATGTAAACGCAAAAACAATGATTATAAAAGTAGTCTAATTTCCGTCTCTCTGGCTTGTGCGGCTGTAAACTGCTATTTCTGCTTATTAATCCTGACCTAACCCTAGACCAAATTAAGGGCCTCTGATTAAGCTTTCCAACAAGGTATCATATGCCTTAATTGGGCTGAAGATGAGTAAGTTAGGCCCATTTAAGTGAAGGAACATCATGGACTGCGCACTGATCCGCGCTAGAGAACTCGAGACCCAATTTTGCCTTGATTTGGGCCTAATTTGACAATTCTTCTTAAACCTGAAATTGTAGGTCTCTTCCTTATCTTTCTAGGGACAGCAAGATCACCAAAATCCGATATCTGTAGCACTAGTTATGGTCTGCGTATGGCAACAAGGTTAGGATGAGTGAAAAATCCGAAAATTAACATTGTTTAGCAATTAAGCCCAATTAAGCCCAATAATGTAAAAGCAAAAACAATGATTGTAAAAGTTGTCTAATTTCCGTCTCTCTCTGACTTGTACCGCTTTAAACTGCTATTTATGTATATTAATCCTGACCTAACCTTAGACCAAATTAAGGGCCTCTGAATAAGCTTTCCAACAAGGTATCATATGCCTTAATTGGGCTTAAGATGTGTAAGTTAGGCCAACTAAAGTGAAGGAACATCGTGGACCGTGCACTGATCCGCGCCAGAGAACTCGGGACCCAATTTAGCCTTGATTGTGGCATAATTTGACAATTCTTGTGACACCTGAAATTGTAGGTCTCTTCCTTATCTTACTAAGGACAGCAAGATCAACAAAATCCGATATCTATAGCACTAGTAATGCTCTGCGCAAGGGAACAAGGTCAGGATGAGTGAAAAATGCGAAAATTAACATTGTGTAGCAATTAAGCCCAATAATGTAAAAGCAACAACAATGATTGTAAAAGTTGTCTAATTTCCATCTCTCTCTGGATTGTGCCGCTGTAAACTGCTATTTATGTTTATTAGTCCTTACCTAACCCTAGACCAAATTAAGGGACCTTTGAATAAGCTTTCCAACAAGGTATCATATGCCTTAATTGGGCTTAAGATGAGTAAGTTAGGCCCATTTAAGTGAAGGAACATCATGGACTGCGCACTGATCCGCGCCAGAGAACTCGGGACCCAATTTAGCCTTGATTTCGACCTAATTTGAGAATTCTTGTGAAACCTGAAATTGTAGGACTCTTCCTTATCTTTTTAGGGACATCAGGATCACCAAAATCTGATATCTATAGCTCCAGTTATGCTCTGCGCAAGGCAACAAGGTTAGGACAAGTGAAAAATCCGAAAATTAACAATATTTAGCAACTAAGCCCAAAAATGTAAAAGCAAAAACAATGATTGTAAACGTTGTCTAATTTCCGTCTCTCTCTGGCTTGTGAGGCTGTAAACTGCTATTTATGCTTATTAATCCTGACCTAACCCTAGACCAAATCAAGGGCCTCTGAATAAGCTTTCCAACAAGGTATCATATGCCTTAATTGGGCTTAAGATGTGTAAGTTAGGCCCATTTAAGTGACGGAACATCATGGACTGCACACTGATCCGTGCCAGAGAACCCGGGACAAAATTTAGCCTTGATTTTGGCCTAATTTCACAATTCTTGTGAAACCTGAAATTATAGGTCTCTTCCTTATCTTTATAGGGACAGCAAGATCACTAAAATCCGATATCTGTAGCGCCAGTTATTCTCTGCGCAAGGCAACAAGGTCAGGATGAGTGAAAAATCCGAAAATTAACAATGTTTAGCAATTAAGCCCAATAATGTAAAAGCAAAAACAATGATTGTAAAAGTTGTCTACTTTCCGTCTCTCTCTGGCTTGTGCGGCTGTAAACTGCTATTTATGCTAATTATTTCTGACCTAACCCTAGACCAAATTAAGGGCCTCTGAATAAGCTTCCCAACAAGGTATCATAAGCCTTAATTGGGCTTAATATTTGTAAGTTAGGCCCATTTAAGTGAAGGAACATCATGGACTGCGCACTGACCCGCGCCAGAGAACTCGTGACCAAATTTAGCCTCGATTTTGTCCTAATTTTACAATTCTTGTGAAACCTGAAATTGTAGGTCTCTTACTTATCTTTTTCGGGACAGCTAGATCACCAAAATATGATATCTGTAGCTCCAGTTATGCTCTGCACAAGGCAACAAGGTCAGGATGAGTGAAAAATCCGAAAATTAACAATGTTTAGCAATTAAGCCCAATAATGTAAAAGCAATAACAATGATTGTAAAAGTTGTGTAATTTCCGTCTTTCTCTGTCTTGTGCGGCTGTAAACTGCTATTTATGCTTATTAATCCTGACCTAATCCTAGACCAAATTAAGGGCCTCTGAATAAGCTTTTCAACAAGATATCATATTCCTTAATTGGGCTTAAGATGTGTAAGTTAGGCCCATTTAAGTGAAGGAACAAAATGGACAGTGCAATGATCCGTGGCAGAAAACTCGGGACCCAATTTAGCCTTGATTTTGGCCGAATTTGACAATTCTTATGAAAACTGAAATTGTAGGTCTCTTCCTTGTCTTTCTAGGGACAGCACGATCACCAAAATCCGATATCTGTAGCTCTAGTTATGCTCTGCGCAAGGCAACAAGGTTAAGATGAGTGAAAAATCTGAAAATTAACTATATTTTGCAATTAAGCCCAATAAAGCCCAATAATGTAAACGTAAAAACAATGATTGTAAAAGTTGTCTAATTTCCATCTCTCTCTGTCTTATGCGACTGTAAACTGCTTTTTATGTTTGTTAATCCTGACCTAACAATAGACCAAATTAAGGGCCTCTGAATAAGCTTTCCAACAAGGTATCATATGCCTTAATTGGGCTTAAGATGAGTAAGTAAGGCCCATTTAAGTGAAGGAACATCATGGACTGCGCATTGATCCGCGCCAGAGCACTCGGGACCAAATTTAGCCTTGATTTTGGCATAATTTGACAATTTTGGTGCGACCTGAAATTGTAGGTCTCTTCCTTATCTTTTTAGGGACAGCAGGATCACCAAAATCCTATATCTATAGCTCCGGTTATGCTCTGCGCAAGGCAACAAGGTCAGGATGAGTGAAAAATCCGAAAATTAACAATGTTTAGCAATTAAGCCCAAAAATGTAACCGCAAAAACAATGATTGTAAAAGTTGTCTAATTTCCGTCTCTCTCTGGCATGTGCGACTGTAAACTGCTATTTATGCTTATTAATCCTGTCCTAAACCTAGACCAAATTAAGGGCCTCTGAATAAGCTTTCCAACAAGGTATCATATGCCTTAATTGGGCTTAAGATGAGTAAGTTTGGCCCATTTAAGTGAAGGAACATCATGGACTGCGCACTGATCAGTACCATAGAACTCGGGACCTAATTTTGCCTTGATTTTGGCCTAATTTGACAATTCTTGTGACACCTGAAATTGTAGGTCTTTTCCTTATCTTTCTAGGGACAGCAAGATCACCAAAATCCAATATCTGTAGCTCCAGTTATGCTCTGCGTAAGGCAACAAGGTCAGGAAGAGTGAAAAATCCGAAAATTATAAATGTTTAGCAATTAAGCCCAATAATGTAAAAGCAAAAATAACGATTGTAAAAGTTGTGTCATTTCCGTCTCTCTCTGGCTTGTGCGGCTGTAAACTACTATTTATGCTTATTAAGCCTGACCTAACCCTAGACCAAATTAAGGGCCTCCGAATAAGCTTTCCAACAAGGTATCATATGCCTTAATTGGGGTTAAGATGAGTTAGTTAGGCCCATTTAAGTGAAGGAACATCGTGGACTGTGCACTGATCCGCGCCAGAAAACACGGGACCCAATTTTGCCTTGATTTTGGCCTAATTTGACAATTCTTGTGCAACCTGAAATTGTAGGTCTCTTCCTTATCTTTCTAGGGACAGCAAGATCACCAAAATCCAATATCTGTAGCTCCAGTTATGCTCTGCGTAAGGCAACAAGGTCAGGAAGAGTGAAAAATCCGAAAATTATAAATGTTTAGCAATTAAGCCCAATAATGTAAAAGCAAAAACAATGATTGAAAAAGTTGTCTAATTTCCGTCTCTCTCTGGCTTGTGCGGCTGTAAACTGTTATTTATGCTTATTAATCCAGACCTAACCCTAGAACAAATTAAGGGCCTCTGAATAAGCTTTCCAACAAGGTATCACATGCCATTATTGGGCTTAAGATGAGTAAGTTAGGCCGATTTAAGTGAAGGAACAACATGGACTGCGCACTGATCCGCGCCAGAGAACTCGGGACCTAATTTAGACTTGATTTAAGCCGAATTTGATAATTATTATGACACCTGAAATTGTAGGTCTCTTCCTTATCTTTCTAGGGACAGCAAGATCACCAAAATCCGATATCTGTAGCTATAGTTATGCATTGGCAGAGCAACAAGGTCAGGATGAGTGAAAAATCCGAAAATTTACAATGTTTAGTAATTAAGCCCAATTAAGCCCAATAATGTAAAAGCAAAAACAATGATTGTAAAAGTTGTCTTATTTCCGTCTCTCTCTGACTTGTGAGGCTGTAGACTGCTATTTATGCTTATTAATCCTGACCTAACCCTAGACCAAATTAAGGGCCTCTGAATAAGCTTTCCAGCATGGTATCATATGCCATGATTGGGCTTAAGATGAGTAAGATCGGCCCATTTAAGTGAAGGAACATCATGGACTGCGCACTGATCCGCGCTAGAGAACTCGGGACCCAATTTAAACTTGATTTTGGACGAATTTGACAATTCTTATGAAACCTGAAATTGTAGGTCTCTTCCTCATCTTTCTAGGGACAGCAAGATCACCCAAATCCGATATCTGTAGCTCTAGTTATGCTCTGCGCAAGGCAACAAGGTCAAGATGAGTGAAAAATCCGAAAATTAACAATATTTACCAATTAATCCCAATAATGTAAAAGCAAAAACAATAATTGTAAAAGTTATCTAATTTTCATCTCTCTTTGGCTTGTACGGCTGTAAACTGCTATTTATGCTTATTAATCCTGACCTAACCCTAGACCAAATTAAGGGCCTCTGAATAAGCTTTCCAACAAGGTATCATATGCCTTAATTGGGCCTAAGATGAGTAAGTTATGCCCATTTAAGTGAAGTAACATCATGGACTACGTACTGATCCGCCCCAAAGAACTCGGGACCCAATTTAGCCTTGATTTTGGCCTAATTTGACAATACTTGTGAAACCTAAAATTGTAGGTCTCTTCCTTATCTTTCTAGGGACAGCAAGATCACCAATATCCGACATTTGTAGCTCTAGTTATGCTCTCCGCAAGTCAACAAGGTCAGGATGAGTGAAAAATCCGAAAATTAACAATGTTTGGCAATTAAGCCCAATAATGTAAAAGCAAAAACAATGATTGTAAAAGTTGTCTAATTTCCGTCTGTCTCTGGCTTGTGCGGCTGTAAATTGCTATTTATGCTTATTAATCCCGACCTAACCCTACACCAAATTAAGGGCCTCTGAATATGCTTTCCAACAAGGTATCTTATGACTTAATTGGGCTTAATATGAGTAAGTTAGGCCCATTTAAGTGAAGGAACATCATGGACTATGCACTGATCCGCCCCAGAGAACTCGGGACCCAATTTAGCCTTGATTTTGGCCTAATTTGGACAATTCTTGTGAAACCTGAAATTGTAGGTATCTTCCTTATCTTTCAAGGGATAGCAAGATCACCAAAATCCGATATATGTAGCTCTAGTTATGCTCTGCGCAAGGCAACAAGGTCAGGATGAGTGAAAAATCCAAAAATAAACAATGTTTGGCATTTAAGCCCAATAATGTAAAAGCAAAAACAATGATTGTAAAAGTTGTCTAATTTCCATCTCTCCGGCTTGTGCTGTTGTAAACTACTATTTATGCTTATTAATCCTGACCTAACCCTAGACCATATTAAGGGCCTCTGAATAAGCTTTCCAACAAGGTATCATATGCCTTAATTGTGCTTAAGATGAGTAAGTTAGGCCCATTTAAGTGAAGGAACATCGTGGACTGTGCACTGATCCGCGCCAGAAAACACGGGACCCAATTTTGCCTTGATTTTGGCTTAATTTGACAATTCTTGTGCAACCTGAAATTGTAGGTCTCTTCCTTATCTTTCTAGGGATAGCAAGATCACCAAAATTCGATATCTGAAACTCTCGTTATGATTGCGCAAGGCACCAAGGTCATGATGAGTGAAATATCCGGACTTTTACAAGGTTAGTATTATGGCCAGTTATGCCCAATAATGTACGAGCAAAAACAATGATTGTAAAAGTTGTCTAATTTCCGTCTCTCTCGGCTGTGCGGTTGTAAACTCTATTTATGCCAATTAATCCTGACCTAACCTTAGTCCAAATTAAGGGCCTCTGAAAAAGCTTTCAACAAGGTATCATATTCCTTAATTTGGCTTACGATGAGTAAGTTAGGCCTATTTAAGTGAAGGAACATCATGGACTGCGCACTGATCCGCTCCAGAGAAATCGGCGCCCAATTTAGCCTTGATTTTGGCCTAATTTGACAATTCTTGTGAACCTTGAAATTGTAGGTCTCTTCCTTATCTTTCAAGGGACAGGAAGATCACCAAAATCCGATATCTGTTACTCTCGTTATGCTCTGCACAAGGCAACAAGGTCAGGATCAGTGAAAAATCCGACAATTAACAATGTTTAGCAATTAAGCCCAATAATGTAAAAGCAAAAACAATGATTGTGAAAGTTGTCAAATTTCCGTCTCTCTCTGGCTTGTGCGGCTGTAAACTGTTATTTATGCTTATTAATCCTGACCTAACCTAGACCAAATTAAGGTCCTCTGAATAAACTTTCCAACAAGGTATCATATGCCTTAATTGGGCTTAAGATGACTAAGTTAGGCCCATTTAAGTGAAGGAACATCAAGGACCGCGCACTGATCCGCGTCAGAGAACACTGGACATAATTTAGACTTGATTTTGGCCTAATTTGGCAATTCTTGTGAAACAAGAAATTGTAGGTCTCTTCCTTATTATTCTAGGGACAACAAGATCACCAAAATCTGATATCCGTAGCTCTTGTTGTGCTCTGCGCATGGCAACAAGGTCAGGATGAGTGAAAAATCCGAAAATTAACAATGTTTAGCAATTAAGCCCAATTAAGCCCAATAATGTAAAAGCAAAAACAATGATGGTAAAAGTTGTCTAATTTCCATCTATCTCTGGCTTGTGCGTCTTTAAACTGCTATTTTTTCTTATTAATCCTTACCTAACCCTAGACCAAATTAAGGGCCTCTGAATAAGCTTTCCAACATGGTATCATATGCCTTAATTGGGCTTAAGATGAGTAAGTTAGTCACATTTAAGTGAAGGAACATCATGGACTGCGCCCTAATCGGCGACAGAGAACTCGGGACCCAATTTAGCCTTCATTTTGGCCTAATTTGACAATTCTTGTGACTCATGAAATTGTAGGTCTCTTCCTTATCTTTCTAGGGACAGCAAGATCACCAAAATCCGATATTTGTAGCTCTAGTTATGCTCTGCGCAAGGCAACAAGGTCAGGATGAGTGAAAAATCCGAAAATTAACAATGTTTGGCAGTTAAGCCCAAAAATGTAAAAGCAAAAACAATGATTGTAAAAGTTGTCTAATTTCCGTCTGTCTCTGGTTTGTGCGGCTGTAAATTTCTATTTTTGCTTATTAATCCCGACCTAACCCTACACCACATTAAGGGCCTCTGAATAAGCTTTCCAACAAGGTATCTTATGCCTTAATTGGGCTTAATATGAGTAAGTTAGGCCCATTTAAGTGAAGGAACATCATGGACTATGCACTGATCCGCCCCAGAGGACTCGGGACCCAATTTAGCCTTGATTTTCCCCAAACTGGACAATTCTTGTGAAACCTGAAATTGTAGGTATCTTCCTTATCTTTCAAGGGATAGCAAGATCACCAAAATCCGATATATGTAGCTCTAGTTATGCTCTGCGCAAGGCAACAAGGTCAGGATGAGTGAAAAATCCAAAAATAAACAATGTTTGGCAATTAAGCCCAATAATGTAAAAGCAAAAACAATGATTGTAAAAGTTGCCTAATTTCCATCTCTCTCTGGCTTGTGCTGTTGTAAACTACTATTTATGCTTATTAATCCTGACCTAACCCTAGACCAAATTAAGGGCCTCTGAATAAGCTTTCCAACAAGGTATCATATGCCTTAATTGTGCTTAAGATGAGTAAGTTAGGCCCATTTAAGTGAAGGAACATCGTGGACTGTGCACTGATCCGCTCCAGAAAACACGGGACCCAATTTTGCCTTGATTTTGGCTTAATTTGACAATTCTTGTGCAACCTGAAATTGTAGGTCTCTTACTTATCTTTCTAGGGATAGCAAGATCACCAAAATTCGATATCTGAAACTCTAGTTATGCTCTGCGCAAGGCAACAAGGTCATGATGAGTGAAAAATCCGGAAATTAACAATGTTATCAATTAATCCCAATTAAGCCCAATAATGTAAAAGCAAAAACAATTATTGTAAAAGTTGTCTAATTTCCGTCTCTCTCTGGCTTGTGCGGCTGTAAACTGCTATTTATTCTTATTAATCCTGACCTAACCCTAGACCAAATTAAGGGCCTCTGAATAAGCTTTCCAACATGGTATCATATGCCTTAATTGGGCTTAAGATGAGTAAGTTAGCCACATTTAAGTGAAGGAACATCATGGACTGCGCCCTAATCCGCGACAGAGAACTCGGGACCCAATTTAGCCTTGATTTTGGCCTAATTTGACAATTCTTGTGAAACCTGAAATTGTAGGTCTCTTCCTTATCTTTCTAGGGACAGCAAGATCACCAAAATCCGATATCTGTAGCTCTAGTTATGCTCTGCGCAAGCCAACAAGGACAGGATGAGTGAAAAATCCGAAAATTAACAATGTTTAGCAATTAAGCCCAATAATGTAAAAGAAAAAACAATGATTGTAAAAATTGTCTAATTTCCGACTCTCTCTGGCTTGTGCGGCTGTAAACTCCTATTTATGCTTATTAATCCTGACCTAACCTTAGACCAAATTAAGGGCCTCTGAATAAGCTTTCAACATGGTATCATATGCCTTAATTGGGCTTAAGATGAGTAAGTTAGGCTTATTTAAGTGAAGGAACATCATGGACTGCGTACTGATCTGCTCCAGAGAAATCGGGACACAATTTAGCCTTGATTTTGGCCTACTTTGACAATTCTTGTGAAACCTGAAATTGTAGGTCTCTTCCTTACCTTTCTAAGGACAGTAAGATCACCAAAATCCGATATCTGTAGCTCTAGTTATGCTCTGCGCAAGGCAACAAGGTCAGGATGAGTGAAAAATTCGAAAATTAACAATGATTAGTAATTTAGCCCAATTAAGCCCAATAATGTAAATGCAAAAAACAATGATTGTAAAAGTTGTCTAATTTCCGTCTCCCTCTGGATTGTGCGGCTGTAAACTGCTATTAATGCTTATTAATCCTGACCTAACCCGAGACCAAATTAAGGGCCTCGGAATAAGCTTTCCAACAAGGTATCTGCTGTATGCTGTGCAGTTGTGATCACTGAATGGAATAAGAATCGGCTACAGTGTGGATGTAGGGGTCTCCAATTGCCCTAAACCACGATAATCTTCTTGCTGTTTTGCTCTTTCTTTAGCTCCTTTGTCCTTAGCTTTCTTCTTTGTGCCTTTGCCTATCACCATATCTCTTTGTAATATCATCGCAAGCATTACAACAATTTGCATCAAGAGCCGGGTTCTTGGAGGGATTCTGCGATGGGGACAAGGTTTGATGTGGAGAAGTTCACAGGGGAAAATGATTTCAGCCTGTGGAGGATCAAGATGCAAGCTCTTCTTGTTCATCAAGGGCTTGATGATGCACTACAAGGAGCCTCTAAGCTTCCATCTACACTTTGTCGGACAAAGAGAAGAAAGATTTGCTCAAGTAAAGCTCATAGCACAATCGTTTCTTTCTCTTGGTGATGAGGTTCTTCGAGAGGTAGCTGAGGAGAAATCTGCAGCAGGGATTTGGCTGAAACTTGAGAGCCTGTATATGACCAAATCCCTAACTAACAAGTTGTACCCGAAGAAAAGACTACATCAGCTGAAGATGAAAGAAGGTTCTTCTATCAAAGAACATGTTTCTTTGTTCAGAAAGGCAGTTCTTGATTTGAAAAGTGTAGATGTGAGGATAGACGAGGAAGATCAAGCAGTAATGCTACTATGTTCTCTTCCATCATCCTTTGAAAATTTGGTGGACACTATGCTTTTTGGGAGAGATACACTCACCTTGGAGGAGGTTAAAGCTACCCTGAATTCTCGAGAATTAAAGAAAAAGATAACTGAAAATAAAGGTGAAGGTGGAGATCCCGAGGCATTGATGGCTAGAGGAAGATCAGAAAAGAGGGATTCAAAGAGCAAGAACAAGAGGAGGTCCAAATCCAGGAACAAGAAGGCCTGCTACTACTGCAAGAAAGAGGGTCATTTCAGAAAAGAATGCCCTGAAAGGAAGAAGAAGAACAATGGTAAATACAATGATGAATCTGATATAGCAGTGGTGGCTGATGGATATGAAAGTGTTGAAGTGCTCTCCATCTCAACTGAAAAGCACAGTGAGGAATGGATTCTCGATTCAGGTTGCTCATTCCATATGACACCCAATCTGGAATGGTTCAGCTCCTATAAGGAGATAGATGGAGGGAAGGTTCTCATGGGAAACAATATGGCATGTAATGTCATTGGCACTGGAACTGTTAAATTGAAGATGCAAGATGGATCTGTAAAGCTGCTCCCTGATGTGAGGCATGTTCCTGAGCTTAAAAGGAACCTGCTCTCTTTGGGAATGCTAGATCAATCTGGATGTTCATTCAAAGGAGAAGGTGGAACTTTAAAGGTATTCAAAGGTTCATTACAAGTAATGAAGGGTACAAGGCAGAATGGCCTTTACAAACTGCAAGGTAACACTATCTTGAACTCAGCTGGCCTAGTTTCTATCTCTGAACCAAATGCTTCCAAGCTTTGGCATTATAGATTAGGTCATGTGAGTGAGAAAGGGCTAGAAGAACTACATAAACAAGGATTGATCGTTAATGGGAATTATCAAAAGCTAAGTTTTTGTGAACATTGTGTATATGGAAAACAAAAGAGAGTTAGTTTCCATAATGCAACTCACACAACTCAGGGTATCCTAGATTATGTACACTCTGATGTTTGGGGGCCAGCCAGGGTACCTTCATTAGGAGGAGCAAAATATTTCATAACTTTCATTGATGATTGGTCTAGGAAAGTTTGGACTTATCTGTTGAAACATAAAAATCAGGCTTTTAAGTGTTTCAAACAATGGAAATTGCTTGTTGAGAATCAAACTGGTAGGCATGTGAAGCTGCTCATAACTGATAATGGCCTTGAATACTTAAGTGAGGAATTCAATGAATTTTGCAAAGACAATGGAATAAGAAGGCACAAAACTGTCAGATTGACCCCTCAGCAAAATGCCCTTGCTGAAAGGATGAACAGGACCATTTTGGAGAGGGTGAGATGTATGTTGTCCAATGCAAAATTGGCAAAGAGTTTTTGGGGAGAGGCTGTGAATACAGCATGTTATCTAATAAACAGATGCCCTTCAAGTGCAATTGAATTCAAAACACCAGAGGAAAGATGGACAGGAAAAGCTCCAAGCTATGAAAACTTAAGAATTTTTGGATGCACTGCATATGTTCATTCTAATGAAGGCAAACTTGAACCTAGAGCTAAGAAGGGAATCTTCTTAGGTTATCCGGAAGGAGTGAAGGGATATAAAGTGTGGTTATTGGATCCTGCAGGTCCCAAATCAATTATTAGCAGGGATGTCTTGTTTAGAGAAGAAGACATGATAGCAGATGATCAACAGAAGTCTGATTCAGTTCAAAATGGTGTTCAAGCTGAGCAGAACAGACACTCTGATCAAGGAATTAGGTTGGAGGTGGAGAAGCTTGCACAAACATCAGGTCCAGTAGAGGACAGAAATGAAGCATCTCATGATGAACCTATGATTTCATCAATTCCTGAACCTGCTGATACTTCATATAACCTGGTCAGAGACAGACAAAGAAGACAGATTAAAGCTCCTGTAAGATTTGGTTATGCTGATCTCATAGCTTATGCTTTGAGTATAGAAATTGATGATCAAGGCTCATAACCAATTTCTTACAAAGATGCAATTTCCAGAACCGACAGTGATCAGTGGAGATCAGCAATGCAAGATGAGTTTGACTCTTTAATGAAGAATGATACTTGGAAACTTGTTGAAAAGCCAGCAAAGCAGAAAGTTGTAGGGTGTAAATGGATTTTCAAAAGGAAACCAGAAGAAACAGGAATGGATAGCTACAGATACAAAGCAAGGCTTGTGGCTAGGGGTTTCACACAAAGAGAAGGAATTGACTATAATGAGATTTTTTCTCCAGTTGTGAAGCATACAAGCATCAGAATCATCTTGGCACTAGTTGCAGTTCACAACCTTGAATTGGAGCAAATGGATGTAAAAACAGCCTTTTTACATGGGAATCTAGAAGAAACAATCTATATGAGTCAACCTGAAGGATATGAGGTAAAAGGGAAAGAGGAGATGGTATGTTTGCTGAATAAATCTCTGTATGGACTGAAACAGTCCCCAAGGCAGTGGTACAAAAGATTTGACTCTTTTGTAGTGTCAAATGGTTTCAGCAGAAGTTCCTATGATGATTGTGTCTACTTGAAGGTTGAAGCCTCGATTGTTTTATCTACTTATTGCTCTATGTAGATGACATGTTGATTGCAAGTGCGGATATGAAAGCCATCAAAGAGTTGAAGAATGCATTTGCAATCTGAGTTTGAAATGAAGGATTTAGGGGCTGCAAGGAGAATACTGGGAATGGATATTATCAGGAAAAGAAATGAAGGTCTGTTATATCTATCTCAGTCAAGCTATATGTAGAAACTACTAAGAAGGTTCAACATGCTTGATTCAAAACCTGTATCAACACCTATTGCTGGACATTTTAAACCGTCAATCACTCATTCTCCAAAAACAGAAGATGAGATCAAAGATATGAGTAGAATCCCCTACTCGAATGCTACAGGTTCACTTATGTATGCTATGGTCTGTACAAGACCAGATTTAGCATACTCAGCTAGCATTGTAAGTAGATTCATGGCAAATCCTGGAAAACAACACTGGAGTGCAGTAAAGTGGATCTTTAGATATCTAAAGGGTTCAATGTCTGTTGGTCTGGTCTATGGAAGAAAGACAGAAAGAATCAATGGTGCGACAAGGCTATGTTGATGCTGATTATGCAGGTGACATTGACAAAAGAAGGTCCTTAACAGGATACTTATTCACTTTGTATGGAAGTGTCATAAGTTGGAAGGCTAATTTGCAACTAGTTGTGGCTCTATCTACCACTGAGGCAGAGTATATAGCTCTCACTGAAGTTATAAAGGAAGCCATATGGCTTAAAGGTCTTGTTCATGAGCTCGAAGGAAAGACTGGTCCTGTTGAAGTATGGTGTGATAGTCAAAGTGCAATTTGTCTACCTAAAAACCAAGTTTTTCATGAGAGGACAAAGCATATTGACATTAGGATGCATTACATCCGAGACATCATAGCACAAGGTGAAGTTGAAGTGAGGAAAATGGCTGGAGCAAACAATCCTGTGAGACATGCTTGACAAAAGTTGTAATGTTGCGATGATATTACAAGAGATATGGTGATATGCGGCGCACACAAAGCAAGAAAGCTAAGGACAAAGGAGCTAAAGAAAGAGCAAAACAGCAAGAAGATTATCGTGGTTCAGGGCAATTATAGACCCCTACATCCACACTGTAGCCGATTCTTATTCCATTCAGTGATCACAACTGCACAGCATACAGCAGCAAGACTTCTAGGGAAGTTTACAATAGCCTCTCCTCACTTGCACTCAGAGTTTGTTTTTGATCACAATGAATCTAAAGAATACGTCCTACAAGAATTACATCAGCTGAGACTTATATACACCTATGCATATTCAACCACCCGAATATGGTTGTGGAGATTAACAACCTCTGACTAACTTTTGAAAACTAGCCAACTCTAGTTACAAATATAGGTATCACACAGCTAATAGGTTTACAACAGATTTCTGTTACAAGGCTAGAGCTTAGCTAACTAACTATTGTTGATCCATCTTCATAACAGTATCATATGCCTTACTTGGGATTAAGATGACTAAGTGAGGCCCATTTAAGTGAAGGAACATCATGGACTGCATACTGATCAGCGCCAGAGAACTCGGGACCCAATTTAGCCTTGATTTTGGCCTAATTTGACAATTCTTATGAAACCTGAAATTGTAGGTCTCTTCCTTATCTTTCTAAGGACAGCAAGATCACCAAAATCCGATATTTGTAGCTCTAGTTATGCTCTGCGCAAGGCAACAAGGTCAGGATGAGTGGAAAATCCGAAAATTAACAATGTTTAGTAATTAAGCCCAATTAAGCCCAATAATGTAAATGCAAAAAACAATGATTGTAAAATTAAGTTGTCTAATTTCCGTCTCTCTCTGGCTTGTGCGGCTGTAAACTTCTATTAATGCTTATTAATCCTGACCTAACCCTAGACCAAATTAATGGCCTCTGAATAAGCTTTCCAACAAGGTATCATACACCTTAATTGGGCTTTAGATGAGTAAGTTAGGCCCATTTAAGTGAAGGAACATCATGGACTGCGTACTGATCAGCGCCAGACAACTCGGCACCCAATTTAGCCTTGATTTTGGCCTAATTTGACAATTCTTGTGAAACCTGAAATTGTAGGTCTCTTCCTTATCTTTCTAGGGACAGCAAGATCACCAAAATCCGATATTTGTAGCTCTAGTTATGCTGTGCGCAAGGCAACAAGGTCAGGATGAGTAACAAATCCGAAAATTAACAATGTTTGGCAATTAAGCCTAATAATGTAAAAGCAAAAACAATGACTGTAATAGTTGTCTAATTTCTGTCTCCCTCTAGCTTGTGCGGCTGTAAACTTCTATTTATGCTTATTAATCCTGACCTAACCCTACACCAAATTAAGGGCCTCTGAATAAGCTTTCCAACAAGGTATCAAATGCCTTAATTGGGCTTAAGATGAGTAAGTTAGGTCCATTTAAGTGAAGGAACATCATGGACTAAGAAATGATCCGATCCAGAAAACTCGGGACCCAATTTAGCCTTGATTTTGGCTTAATTTGACAATTCTTGTGACACCTGAAATTGTAGGTCTCTTCCTTATCTTTCTAGGGACAACAAGATCACCAAAATCCGATATTTGTTGCTCTAGTTATGCACTGCGGAAGGTAACAAGGTCAAGATGAATGAAAAATCCGAAAATTAACAATGTTTAGCAATTAAGCCCAGTAATGTAAAAGCAAAAAACAATGAATGTAAAAGTTGTGTAATTTTCATCTCTCACTGGCTTGTGCGGCTGTAAACTACTATTTATACCTTATTAATCCTGATCTAACCCTACACCAAATTAAGGGCCTCTGAATAAGCTTTCCAACAAGGTATCATATGCCTTAAATGGGCTTAAGATGAGTAAGTTTGGCCCATTTGAGTGAAGGAACATCATGGTCTGCGCACTGATCCGTGCCAGAGAACTCGGTACCCAACTTAGCCTTGATTTTGACCTAATTTGACAATTCTTGTGAATCCTGAAATTGTAGGTCTCTTCCTTATCTTTCTAGGGACATCAAGATCACCAAAATCCGATATCTATAGCTCTAGTTATTCTCTGCGCAAGGCAACAAGGTCATGATGAGTAAAAAATCCGGAAATTAACGATGTTATCAATTAATCCCAATTAAGCCCAATAATGTTAAAGCAAAAACAATGATTGTAAAAGTTGTCTAATTTCCGTCTCTCTCTGGCTTGTGCGGTTGTAAACTGCTATTTATTCTAATTTATCCTGACCTAACCCTAGACCAAATTGCCTTTGAATAAGCTTTCCAACATGGTATCATATGCCTTAATTGGGCTTAAGATGAGTAAGTTAGTCACATTTAAGTGAAGGAACATCATGGACTGCGCCCTGATCCGCGACAGAGAACTCGGGACCCAATTTAGCCTTGATTTTGGCCTAATTTGACAATTCTTTTGAAACCTGAAATTGTAGGTCTCTTCCTTATCTTTCTTGGGACAGCAAGATCACCAAAATCCGATATCTGTAGCTCTAGTTATGCTCTGCGCAAGCCAACAAGGACAGGATGAGTGAAAAATCCGAAAATTAACAATGTTTAGCAATTAAACCCAATAATGTAAAAGCAAAAACAGTGATTGTAAAAGTTGTCTAATTTCCGTCTCTCTGACTTGTGCGGCTGTAAACTGCTATTTATGCTTATTAATCCTGATCTAACCTTAGACCAAATTAAGGGCCTCTGAATAAGCTTTCAACAAGGTATCATATGCTATAATTTGGCTTAAGATGAGTAAGTTAGGCCTATTTAAGTGAAGGAACATCATGGACTGCGCACTGATCCGCTCCAGAGAAATCGGGACCCAATTTAGCCTTGATTTTGGCCTACTTTGACAATTCTTGTGCAACCTGAAATTGTAGGTCTCTTCCTTATCTTTATAAGGACAGTAAGATCACAAAAATCCGATATCTGTAGCTCTAGTTATGCTCTGCGCAAGGTAACAAGGTCAGGATGAGTGAAAAATTCGAAAATTAACAATGTTTAGTAATTAAGCCCAATAATGTAAATGCAAAAAACAATGATTGTAAAAGTTGTCTAATTTCCGTCTCTCTCTGGATTGTGCGGCAGTACACTGCTATTAATGCTTATTAATCCTGACCTAACCCTAGACCAAATTAAGGGCCTTTGAATAAGCTTTCCAACAAGGTATCATATGCCTTAATTGGGCTTAAGATGAGTAAGTGAGGCCCATTTAAGTGAAGGAACATCATGGACTGCGCACTGATCAGCGCCAGACAACTCGGCACCCAATTTAGCTTTGATTTTGGCCTAATTTGACAATTCTTGTGAAACCTGAAATTGTAGGTCTCTTCCTTATCTTTCTAGGGACAGCAAGATCACCCAAATCCGATATTTGTAGCTCTAGTTATGCTCTGCGCAAGGTAACAAGGTCAGGATGAGTGACAAATCCGAAAATTAACAATGTTTGGCAATTAAGCCCAATAATGTAAAAGCAAAAACAATGATTGTAAAAGTTTTCTAACTTCTGTCTCTCTCTGGCTTGTGCGGCTGTAAACTTCTATTTATGCTTATTAATCCTGATCTAACCCTACACCAAATTAAGGGCCTCTGAATAAGCTTTCCAACAAGGTATCATATGCCTTAAATGGGCTTAAGATGAGTAAGTTTGGCCCATTTGAGTGAAGGAACATCATGGTCTGCGCACTGATCCGTGCCAGTGAACTCGGTACCCAACTTAGCCTTGATTTTGACCTAATTTGACAATTCTTGTGACACCTGAAATTGTAGGTCTCTTCCTTATCTTTCTAGGGACATCAAGATCACCAAAATCCGATATCTATAGCTCTAGTTATTCTCTGCGCAAGGCAACAAGGTCATGATGAGTAAAAAATCCGGAAATTAACGATGTTATCAATTAATCCCAATTAAGCCCAATAATGTTAAAGCAAAAACAATGATTGTAAAAGTTGTCTAATTTCCGTCTCTCTCTGGCTTGTGCGGTTGTAAACTGCTATTTATTCTAATTTATCCTGACCTAACCCTAGACCAAATTAAGGGCCTTTGAATAAGCTTTCCAACATGGTATCATATGCCTTAATTGGGCTTAAGATGAGTAAGTTAGTCACATTTAAGTGAAGGAACATCATGGACTGCGCCCTGATCCACGACAGAGAACTCGGGACCCAATTTAGCGTTGATTTTGGCCTAATTTGACAATTCTTTTGAAACCTGAAATTGTAGGTCTCTTCCTTATCTTTCTTGGGACAGCAAGATCACCAAAATCCGATATCTGTAGCTCTAGTTATGCTCTGCGCAAGCCAACAAGGTCAGGATGAGTGAAAAATCCGAAAATTAACAATGTTTAGCAATTAAACCCAATAATGTAAAAGCAAAAACAGTGATTGTAAAAGTTGTCTAATTTCCGTCTCTCTGACTTGTGCGGCTGTAAACTGCTATTTATGCTTATTAATCCTGACCTAACCTTAGACCAAATTAAGGGCCTCTGAATAAGCTTTCAACAAGGTATCATATGCTATAATTTGGCTTAAGATGAGTAAGTTAGGCCTATTTAAGTGAAGGAACATCAGGGACTGCGCACTGATCCGCTCCAGAGAAATCGGGACCCAATTTAGCCTTGATTTTGGCCTACTTTGACAATTCTTATGAAACCTGAAATTGTAGGTCTCTTCCTTATCTTTATAAGGACAGTAAGATCACAAAAATCCGATATCTGTAGCTCTAGTTATGCTCTGCGCAAGGTAACAAGGTCAGGATGATTGAAAAATTCGAAAATTAACAATGTTTAGTAATTAAGCCCAATAATGTAAATGCAAAAAACAATGATTGTAAAAGTTGTCTAATTTCCGTCTCTCTCTAAATTGTGCGGCAGCACACTGCTATTAATGCTTATTAATCCTGACCTAACCCTAGACCAAATTAAGGGCCTTTGAATAAGCTTTCCAACAAGGTATCATATGCCTTAATTGGGCTTAAGATGAGTAAGTGAGGCCCATTTAAGTGAAGGAACATCATGGACTGCGCACTGATCAGCGCCAGACAACTCGGCACCCAATTTAGCTTTGATTTTGGCCTAATTTGACAATTCTTGTGAAACCTGAAATTGTAGGTCTCTTCCTTATCTTTCTAGGGACAGCAAGATCACCCAAATCCGATATTTGTAGCTCTAGTTATGCTCTGCGCAAGGTAACAAGGTCAGGATGAGTGACAAATCCGAAAATTAACAATGTTTGGCAATTAAGCCCAATAATGTAAAAGCAAAAACAATGATTGTAAAAGTTTTCTAACTTCTGTCTCTCTCTGGCTTGTGCGGCTGTAAACTTCTATTTATGCTTATTAATCCTGATCTAACCCTACACCAAATTAAGGGCCTCTGAATAAGCTTTCCAACAAGGTATCATATGCCTTAAATGGGCTTAAGATGAGTAAGTTTGGCCCATTTGAGTGAAGGAACATCATGGTCTGCGCACTGATCCGTGCCAGCGAACTCGGTACCCAACTTAGCCTTGATTTTGACCTAATTTGACAATTCTTGTGAAACCTGAAATTGTAGGTCTCTTCCTTATCTTTCTAGGGACATCAAGATCACCAAAATCCGATATCTATAGCTCTAGTTATTCTCTGCGCAAGGCAACAAGGTCATGATGAGTAAAAAATCCGGAAATTAACGATGTTATCAATTAATCCCAATTAAGCCCAATAATGTTAAAGCAAAAACAATGATTGTAAAAGTTGTCTAATTTCCGTCTCTCTCTGGCTTGTGCGGTTGTAAACTGCTATTTATTCTAATTTATCCTGACCTAACCCTAGACCAAATTAAGGGCCTTTGAATAAGCTTTCCAACATGGTATCATATGCCTTAATTGGGCTTAAGATGAGTAAGTTAGTCACATTTAAGTGAAGGAACATCATGGACTGCGCCCTGATCCTGACGAGAGAACTCGGGACCCAATTTAGCGTTGATTTTGGCCTAATTTGACAATTCTTTTGAAACCTGAAATTGTAGGTCTCTTCCTTATCTTTCTTGGGACAGCAAGATCACCAAAATCCGATATCTGTAGCTCTAGTTATGCTCTGCGCAAGCCAACAAGGTCAGGATGAGTGAAAAATCCGAAAATTAACAATGTTTAGCAATTAAACCCAATAATGTAAAAGCAAAAACAGTGATTGTAAAAGTTGTCTAATTTCCGTCTCTCTGACTTGTGCGGCAGTAAACTGCTATTTATGCTTATTAATCCTGACCTAACCTTAGACCAAATTAAGGGCCTCTGAATAAGCTTTCAACAAGGTATCATTTGCTATAATTTGGCTTAAGATGAGTAAGTTAGGCCTATTTAAGTGAAGGAACATCAGGGACTGCGCACTGATCCGCTCCATAGAAATCGGGACCCAATTTAGCCTTGATTTTGGCCTACTTTGACAATTCTTATGAAACCTGAAATTGTAGGTCTCTTCCTTATCTTTATAAGGACAGTAAGATCACAAAAATCCGATATCTGTAGCTCTAGTTATGCTCTGCGCAAGGTAACAAGGTCAGGGTGAGTGAAAAATTCGAAAATTAACAATGTTTAGTAATTAAGCCCAATAATGTAAATGCAAAAAACAATGATTGTAAAAGTTGTCTAATTTCCGTCTCTCTCTAAATTGTGCGGCAGTACACTGCTATTAATGCTTATTAATCCTGACCTAACCCTAGACCAAATTAAGGGCCTTTGAATAAGCTTTCCAACAAGGTATCATATGCCTTAATTGGGCTTAAGATGAGTAAGTGAGGCACATTTAAGTGAAGGAACATCATGGACTGCGCACTGATCAGCGCCAGACAACTCGGCACCCAATTTAGCTTTGATTTTGGCCTAATTTGACAATTCTTGTGAAACCTGAAATTGTAGGTCTCTTCCTTATCTTTCTAGGGACAGCAAGATCACCCAAATCCGATATTTGTAGCTCTAGTTATGCTCTGCGCAAGGTAACAAGGTCAGGATGAGTGACAAATCCGAAAATTAACAATGTTTGGCAATTAAGCCCAATAATGTAAAAGCAAAAACAATGATTGTAAAAGTTTTCTAACTTCTGTCTCTCTCTGGCTTGTGCGGCTGTAAACTTCTATTTATGCTTATTAATCCTGATCTAACCCTACACCAAATTAAGGGCCTCTGAATAAGCTTTCCAACAAGGTATCATATGCCTTAAATGGGCTTAAGATGAGTAAGTTTGGCCCATTTGAGTGAAGGAACATCATGGTCTGCGCAGCGATCCGTGCGAGAAGAACTCGGTACCCAACTTAGCCTTGATTTTGACCTAATTTGACAATTCTTGTGAAACCTGAAATTGTAGGTCTCTTCCTTATCTTTCTAGGGACATCAAGATCACCAAAATCCGATATCTATAGCTCTAGTTATTCTCTGCGCAAGGCAACAAGGTCATGATGAGTAAAAAATCCGGAAATTAACGATGTTATCAATTAATCCCAATTAAGCCCAATAATGTTAAAGCAAAAACAATGATTGTAAAAGTTGTCTAATTTCCGTCTCTCTCTGGCTTGTGCGGTTGTAAACTGCTATTTATTCTAATTTATCCTGACCTAACCCTAGACCAAATTAAGGGCCTTTGAATAAGCTTTCCAACATGGTATCATATGCCTTAATTGGGCTTAAGATGAGTAAGTTAGTCACATTTAAGTGAAGGAACATCATGGACTGCGCCCTGATCCACGACAGAGAACTCGGGACCCAATTTAGCGTTGATTTTGGCCTAATTTGACAATTCTTTTGAAACCTGAAATTGTAGGTCTCTTCCTTATCTTTCTTGGGATAGCAAGATCACCAAAATCCGATATCTGTAGCTCTAGTTATGCTCTGCGCAAGCCAACAAGGACAGGATGAGTGAAAAATCCGAAAATTAACAATGTTTAGCAATTAAACCCAATAATGTAAAAGCAAAAACAGTGATTGTAAAAGTTGTCTAATTTCCGTCTCTCTGACTTGTGCGGCTGTAAACTTCTATTTATGCTTATTAATCCTGTCCTAACCTTAGACCAAATTAAGGGCCTCTGAATAAGCTTTCAACAAGGTATCATATGCTATAATTTGGCTTAAGATGAGTAAGTTAGGCCTATTTAAGTGAAGGAACATCATGGACTGCGCACTGATCCGCTCCAGAGAAATCGGGACCCAATTTAGCCTTGATTTTGGCCTACTTTGACAATTCTTGTGAAACCTGAAATTGTAGGTCTCTTCCTTATCTTTATAAGGACAGTAAGATCACAAAAATCCGATATCTGTAGCTCTAGTTATGCTCTGCGCAAGGTAACAAGGTCAGGATGAGTGAAAAATTCGAAAATTAACAATGTTTAGTAATTAAGCCCAATAATGTAAATGCAAAAAACAATGATTGTAAAAGTTGTCTAATTTCTGTCTCTCTCTGGATTGTGCGGCAGTACACTGCTATTAATGCTTATTAATCCTGACCTAACCCTAGACCAAATTAAGGGCCTTTGAATAAGCTTTCCAACAAGGTATCATATGCCTTAATTGGGCTTAAGATGAGTAAGTGAGGCCCATTTAAGTGAAGGAACATCATGGACTGCGCACTGATCAGCGCCAGACAACTCGGCACCCAATTTAGCTTTGATTTTGGCCTAATTTGACAATTCTTGTGAAACCTGAAATTGTAGGTCTCTTCCTTATCTTTCTAGGGACAGCAAGATCACCCAAATCCGATATTTGTAGCTCTAGTTCTGCTCTGCGCAAGGTAACAAGGTCAGGATGAGTGACAAATCTGAAAATTAACAATGTTTGGCAATTAAGCCCAATAATGTAAAAGCAAAAACAATGATTGTAAAAGTTTTCTAACTTCTGTCTCTCTCTGGCTTGTGCGGCTGTAAACTTCTATTTATGCTTATTAATCCTGATCTAACCCTACACCAAATTAAGGGCCTCTGAATAAGCTTTCCAACAAGGTATCATATGCCTTAAATGGGCTTAAGATGAGTAAGTTTGGCCCATTTGAGTGAAGGAACATCATGGTCTCAGCATGGCGATCCGTGCCAGAGAACTCGGTACCCAACTTAGCCTTGATTTTGACCTAATTTGACAATTCTTGTGAATCCTGAAATTGTAGGTCTCTTCCTTATCTTTCTAGGGACATCAAGATCACCAAAATCCGATATCTATAGCTCTAGTTATTCTCTGCGCAAGGCAACAAGGTCATGATGAGTAAAAAATCCGGAAATTAACGATGTTATCAATTAATCCCAATTAAGCCCAATAATGTTAAAGCAAAAACAATTATTGTAAAAGTTGTCTAATTTCCGTCTCTCTCTGGCTTGTGCGGCTGTAAACTGCTATTTATTCTAATTTATCCTAACCTAACCTTAGACCAAATTAAGGGCCTCTGAATAAGCTTTCCAACATGGTATCATATGCCTTAATTGGGCCTAAGATGAGTAAGTTAGTCACATTTAAGTGAAGGAACATCATGGACTGCGTCCTGATCCGCGACAGAGAACTCGGGACCCAATTTAGCCTTGATTTTGGCCTAATTTGACAATTCTTTTGAAACCTGAAATTGTAGGTCTCTTCCTTATCTTTCTTGGGACAGCAAGATCACCAAAATCCGATATCTGTAGCTCTAGTTATGCTCTGCGCAAGCCAACAAGGACAGGATGAGTGAAAAATCCGAAAATTGACAATGTTTAGCAATTAAACCCAATTATGCCCAATAATGTAAAAGCAAAAACAATGATTGTAAAAGTTGTCTAATTTCCATCTCTCTCTGGCTTGTGCTGCTGTAAACTGCTATTTATGCTTATTAATCATGACCTAACCCTAGACAAAATTAAGGGCCTATGAATAAGCTTTCCAACAAGGTATCATATGCCTTAATTGGGTCTAAGATGAGTAAGTTAGGCCTATCTAAGTGAAGGACCATCAAGGACTGCGCACTGATCCACTCCAGAGAAATCGGGACCCAATTTAGCATTGATTTTGCCCTACTTTGACAATTCTTGTGAAACCTGAAATTGTAGGTATCTTCCTTATCTTTCTAAGGACAGTAAGATCACCAAAATCCGATATCTGTAGCTCTAGTTATGCTCTGTGCAAGGCAACATGGTCACGATGAGTGAAAAATTATAAAATTAACAATGATTAGTAATTAAGCCTAATTAAGCCCAACAATGTAAATGAAAAAACCAATGATTGTAAAAGTTGTCTAATTTCTGTCTCTCTCTGGATTGTGCGGCTGTAAACTGCTATTAATGCTTATTAATCCTGACCTAACCCTAGACCAAATTAAGGGCCTCTAAATAAGCTTTCCAACAAGGTATGATATGCCTTAATTGTTCTTAAGATGAGTAAGTTAGGCCTATTTAAGTGAAGGAACATCATGGACTGCTCACTGATCAGCGCCAGAGAACTCGTCACCCAATTAAGCCTTGATTTTGGCCTAATTTGACAATTCTTGTGAAACCTGAAATTGTAGGTCTCTTCTTTATCTTAATTTCTAGGGACATCAAGATCACCAAAATCCGATATCTATAGCTCTAGTTATGCTCTGCGCAAGGCAACAAGGTCATGATGAGTAAAAAATCGGGAAATTAACGATGTTATCATTTTATCCCAATTAAGCCCAATAATGTAAAAGCAAAACCAATGATTGTAAAAGTTGTCTAATTTCCATCTCTCTCTGGCTTGTGCGGCTGTAAACTGCTATTTAATCTTATTAATCCTGACCTAACCCTAGCCCAAATTAAGGGCCTCTGAATAAGCTTTCCAACAAGGTATCATATGCCTTAATTGGGCTTAAGATAAGTAAGTTAGTCACATTTAAGTGAAGGAACATCATGGACTGCGCCCTGATCCGTGACAGAGAACTCGGGACCCAATTTAGCCTTGATTTTGGCCTAATTTCACAATTCTTGTGCAACCTGAAATTGTAGGTCTCTTCCTTATCTTTCTAGGGACAGCAAGATCACCAAAATCCGATATCTGTAGCTCTAGTTATGCTCTGCGCAAGCCAACAAGGACAGGATGAGTGAAAAATCCGAAAATTAACAATATTTAGCAATTAAACCCAATAATGTAAAAGCAAAAACAATGATTGTAAAAGTTGTCTAATTTCAGTCTCTCTCTGGATTGTGCGGCAGTACACTGCTATTAATGCTTATTAATCCTGACCTAACCCTAGACCAAATTAAGGGCCTCTGAATAAGCTTTCCAACAAGGTATGATATGCCTTAATTGGGCTTAAGATGAGTAAGTGAGGCCTATTTAAGTGAATGAACATCATGGACTGCGCAGCGATCAGCGCCAGATAACTCGGGACCCAATTTAGCCTTGATTTTGGCATAATTTGACAATTCTTGTGAAACCTGAAATTGTAGGTCTCTTCCTTATCTTTCTAGGGACTGCAAGATCACCAAAATCCGATATTTGTAGCTCTAGTTATGCTCTGCGCAAGGCAACAAAGTCAGGATGAGTGAAAAATCCGAAAATTAACAATGTTTGGCAATTAAGCCCAATAATATAAAAGCAAAAACAATGATTGTAAAAGTTGTCTAATTTCCGTCTCTCTCTGGCTTGTGCGGCTGTAAACTGCTATTTATGCATTTTAATCCTGACCTAAACCTACACCAAATTATGGGCCTCTGAATAAGCTTTCCAACAAGGTATCATATACCTTAATTGGGCTTAAGATGAGTAAGTTAGGCCCATTTAAGTGAATGAACATCATGGACTGCGCACTTATCCGCCCCAGAGAACTCGGGACACAATTTAGCCTAGATTTTAGCCTAATTTGACAATTCTTGTGAAACCTGAAATTGTAGGTCTCTTACTTATCTTTCAAGGGACATCAAGATCACCAAAATCCGATGTCTGTTGCTCTAGTTATGCTATGCGCAAGGCAACAAGGTCAGGATGAGTGAAAAATCCGAAAATTAACAATGTTTGGCAATTAAGCCCAATAATATAAAAGCAAAAACAATGATTGTAAAATTTATCTAATTTCCGTCTCTCTCTGGCTTGTGCTGCTGTAAACTGCTATTTATGCTTATTAATCCTGACCTAACCCTAGACCAAATTAAGGACCACTGAAGAAGCTTTCCAACAAGGTATCATATGCCTAAATTGGGCTTAAGATGAGTAAGTGAGGCCCATTTAAGTGAATGAACATCATGGACTGCGCACCGATCAGCGCCAGAGAACTCGGGACCTAATTTAGCCTTGATTTTGGCTTAATTTGACAATTCTTGTGAAACCTGAAATTGTAGGTCTCTTCCTTATCTTTCTAGGGACAGCATGATCACCAAAATCCGATATCTGTAGCTCTAGTTATGCTCTGTGCAGGGCAACAAGGTCATGATGAGTGAAAAATTTGAAAATTAACAATGATTAGTAATTAAGCCTAATTAAGCCCAATAATGTAAATGCAAAAAACAATGGTTGTAAAAGTTGTCTAATTTCCGTCTCTCTCTGGATTGTGCGGCTGTAAACTGCTATTAATGCTTATTAATCCTGACCTAACCCTAGACCAAATTAAGGTCCTCTGAATAAGCATTCCAACAAGGTATGATATGCCTTAATTGGGCTTAAGATGAGTAAGTGAGGCCTATTTAAGTGAATGAACATCATGGACTGCGCAGCGATCAGCGCCAGAGAACTCGGGACCCAATTTAGCCTTGATTTTGGCATAATTTGACAATTCTTCTGAAACCTGAAATTGTAGGTCTCTTCCTTATCTTTCTAGGGACTGCAAGATCACCAAAATCCGATATTTGTAGCTCTAGTTATGCTCTGCGCAAGGCAACAAAGTCAGGATGAGTGAAAAATCCGAAAATTAACAATGTTTGGCAATTAAGCCCAATAATATAAAAGCAAAAACAATGATTGTAAAAGTTGTCTAATTTCCGTCCCTCTCTGGCTTGTGCGGCTGTAAACTGCTATTTATGCATTTTAATCCTGACCTAAACCTACACCAAATTATGGGCCTCTGAATAAGCTTTCCAACAAGGTATCATATACCTTAATTGGGCTTAAGATGAGTAAGTTAGGCCCATTTAAGTGAATGAACATCATGGACTGCGCACTTATCCGCCCCAGAGAACTCGGGACACAATTTAGCCTAGATTTTAGCCTAATTTGACAATTCTTGTGAAACCTGAAATTGTAGGTCTCTTACTTATCTTTCAAGGGACATCAAGATCACCAAAATCCGATGTCTGTTGCTCTAGTTATGCTATGCGCAAGGCAACAAGGTCAGGATGAGTGAAAAATCCGAAAATTAACAATGTTTGGCAATTAAGCCCAATAATATAAAAGCAAAAACAATGATTGTAAAATTTATCTAATTTCCGTCTCTCTCTGGCTTGTGCTGCTGTAAACTGCTATTTATGCTTATTAATCCTGACCTAACCCTAGACCAAATTAAGGACCACTGAAGAAGCTTTCCAACAAGGTATCATATGCCTAAATTGGGCTAAAGATGAGTAAGTGAGGCCCATTTAAGTGAATGAACATCATGGACTGCGCACCGATCAGCGCCAGAGAACACGGGACCTAAATTAGCCTTGATTTTGGCTTAATTTGACAATTCTTGTGAAACCTAAAATTGTAGGTCTCTTCCTTATCTTTCTAGGGACAGCATGATCACCAAAATCCGATATCTGTAGCTCTAGTTATGCTCTGTGCAGGGCAACAAGGTCATGATGAGAGAAAATTTGAAAATTAACAATGATTAGTAATTAAGCCTAATTAAGCCCAATAATGTAAATGCAAAAAACAATGGTTGTAAAAGTTGTCTAATTTCCGTCTATCTCTGGATTGTGCGGCTGTAAACTGCTATTAATGCTTATTAATCCTGACCTAACCCTAGACCAAATTAAGGTCCTCTGAATAAGCTTTCCAACAAGGTATCATATGCCTTAATTGTTCTTAAGATGAGTAAGTTAGGCCCATTTAAGTGAAGGAACATCATGGACTGCGCACTGATCAGCGCCAGAGAACTCGAGACCCAATTTAGCCTTGATTTTGGCCTAATTTGACAATTCTTGTGAAACATGAAATTATAAGTCTCTTCCTTATCTTTCTAAGGACAGCAAGATCACCAAAATCCGATATCTGAAGCTCTAGTTATGCTCTGCGCAAGGCAACAAGGTCAGGATGAGTGGAAAATCCGAAAGTTAACAATGATTAGTAATTAAGCCGAATTACGCCCAATAATGTAAATGCAAAAAACAATGATTGTAAAAGTTGTCTAATTTCCGTCTCTCTCTAGATTGTGCGGCTGTAAACTGCTATTAATGCTTATTAATCCTGACCTAACCCTAGGCCAAATTATGGGCCTCTGAATAAGATTTCCAACAAGGTATCATATGCCTTAATTGTTCTTAAGATGAGTAAGTTAGGCCCATTTAAGTGAAGGAACATCATGGACTGCGCACTGATCAGCGCCAGAGAACTCGGGACCCAATTTGGCCTTGATTTTGGCCTAATTTGACAATTCTTGTGAAACTGAAATTATAGGTCTCTTCCTTATCTTTCTAAGGACAGCAAGATCACCAAAATCCGATATTTGTAGCTCTAGTTATGCTCTGCGCAAGGCAACAAGGTCAGGATGAGTGGAAAATCCGAAAGCTAACAATGTTTAGTAATTAAGCCCAATAATGTAAATGCAAAAAACAATGATTGTAAAAGTTGTCTAATTTCCGTCTCTCTCTGGCTTGTTCGGCTGTAAACAGCTATTAGGCTTATTAATCCTGACCTAACCCTAGACCAAATTATGGGCCTCTGAATAAGTTTTCCAACAAGGTATCATATGCTTTAATTGGGCTTAAGATGAGTAAGTTAGGCCCATTTAAGTGAAGGAACATCATGGACTACGCACTGATCAGCGCCAGAGAACTCGGCACCCAATTTAGCCTTGATTTTGGCCTAATTTGACAATTCTTGTGAAACCTGAAATTGTAGGTCTCTTCCTTAACGTTCTAGGGACAGCAAGATCACCAAAATCCGATATTTGTAGCTCTAGTTATGCTCTGCGCAAGGCAACAAGGTCAGGATGAGTGGAAAATCCGAAAATTAACAATGTTTAGTAATTAAGCCCAATAATGTAAATGCAAAAAACAATGATTGTAAAAGTTGTCTAATTTCCGTCTCTCTCTGGCTTGTGCGGCTATAAACAGCTATTAGGCTTATTAATCCTTACCTAACCCTAGACCAAATTATGGGCCTCTGAATAACCTTTCCAACAAGGTATCATATGCCTTAATTGGGCTTAAGATGAGTAAGTTAGGCCCATTTAAGTGAAGGAACATCATGGACTACGCACTGATCAGCGCCAGAGAACTCGGCACCCAATTTAGCCTTGATTTTGGCCAAATTTGACAATTCTTGTGAAACCTGAAATTGTAGGTCTCTTCCTTAACGTTCTAGGGACAGCAAGATCACCAAAATCCGATATTTGTAGCTCTAGTTATGCTCTGCGCAAGGCAACAAGGTCAGGATGAGTGGAAAATCCGAAAATTAACAATGTTTAGTAATTAAGCCCAATTAAGCCCAATAATGTAAATGCAAAAAACAATGATTGTAAAAGTTGTCTAATTTCCGTCTCTCTCTGGCTTGTGCGGCTGCAAACTTCTAATAATGCTTATTAATCCTGACCTAACCCTAGACCAAATTAATGGCCTCTGAATAAGCTTTCCAACAAGGCATCATATGCCTTAATTGGGCTGTAGATGAGTAAGTTAGGCCCAATTAAGTGAAGGAACATCATGAACTGCGTGCTGATCCGCGCCAAAGAACTCGGGACCCAACTTAGCATTGATTTTTGCCTAATTAGACAAATCTTGTGAAACCTGAAATTGTTGGTCTCATCCTTATCTTTCTAGTGACAGCAAGATCACCAAAATCCTATATCTGTAGCTCTAGTTATGCTCTGCGCAAGGCAACAAGGTCATGATGAGTGAAAAATCTGGAAATCAACAATGTTATCAATTAATCCCAATTAAGCCCAATAATGTAAAAGCAAAAACAATGATTGTAAAAGTTGTCTAATTTCTGTCTCTCTCTGGCTTGTGCGGCTGTAAACTGCTATTTATTCTTATTAATCCTAACCTAACCCTAGACCAAATTAAGGGCCTCTGAATAAGCATTCCAACATGGTATCATATGCCTTAATTGGGCTTTAGATGAGTAAGTTAGTCACATTTAAGTGAAGGAACATCATGGACAGCGCCCTGATCCGCGACAGAGAACTCGGGACCCAATTTAGCCTTGATTTTGGCCTAATTTGACAATTATTGTGAAACCTGAAATTGTAGGTCTCTTCCTTATCTTTCTAGGGACAGCAAGATCACCAAAATCCGATATCTGTAGCTCTAGTTATGCTCTGCGCAAGCCAACAAGGTCAGGATGAGTGGGAAATCCGAAAATTAACAATGTTTAGTAATTAAGCCCAATAATGTAAATGCAAAAAACAATGATTGTAAAAGTTGTCTATTTTTCGTCTCTCTCTGGATCGTGCGGCTGTAAACTACTATTAATGCTGACTAATCCTGACCAAACCCTAGAACAAATTAAGGGCCTTTGAATAAGCTTTCCAACAACGTATCATATGCCTTAATTGGGCTTAGATGAGTAAGTTTGGCCCATTTAAGTGAAGGAACATCCTGGACTGCGTACTGATAAGCGCCAGAGAACTCGGGACAAATTTAGCCTTGATTTTGGCCTAATTTGACAATTCTTGTTATTGTAGGTCTCTTCCTTATCTTTCTAGGGATAGCAAGATCACCAAAATCCGATATTTGTATCTCTAGTTATGCTCTGCGCAAGGCAACAAGGTCAGGATGAGTGGAAAATCCGAAAATTAACAATCTTTAGTAATTAAGCCCAATTAAGCCCTATAATGTAAATGCAAAAAACAATGATTGTAAAAGTTTTCTAATTTCCATCTCTCTGGTTTGTGCGGCTGTAAACTGCTATTAATGCTTATTAATCCCGACCTCTCCCTAGACCAAATTAATGGCCTCTGAATAAGCTTTTCAACAAGATATCATATGTCTTAATTGGGCATAAGATGAGTAAGTTAGTCCCATTTAAGTGAAGGAACTTCATAGACGGCGCACTGATCAGCGCCAGAGAACTCAGCACCCAATTCAGCCTTGATTTTGGCCTAATTTGAAAATTCTTGTGCGATCTGAAATTGTAGGCATCTTCCTTATCTTTATAGTGACAACAAGATCACCAAAATCCGATATTTGTAGCTCTAGTTATGCTCTGCGAAAGGCAACAAGGTCAGGATGAGTGAAAATCCGAAAATTAACAATGTTTGGCAATTAATCCCAATAACGTAAAAGCAAAAACAATGATTGTAAAAGTTGTCTAATTTCCGTCTTTCTCTAGCTTGTGCGGCTGTAAACTGCTATTTATGCTTATTGATCCTGACCTAACCCTACACCAAATTAAGGGCCTCTGAATAAGTTTTCCAACAAGATATCATATGCCTTAATTGGGCTTAAGATGGGTAAGTTAGGCCCATTTAAGAGAAAGAACATCATGGACTGCGCACTGATCCGCCCCAAAGAACTCGGGACCCAATTTAGTCTTGATTTTGGCCTAATTTGACAATTCTTGTGAAACCTGAAATTGTAGGTCTCTTCCTTATCTTTCAAGGGACAGCAAGATCTCTAAAATCTGATATCTGTTGCTCTTGTTATGCTCTGCTCAAGGCAACTTGGTGAGGATGAGTGAAAAATCCGAAAATTAACAATGTTTGGCAATTAAGCCCAATAATGTAAAAGCAAAAACAATGATTGTAAAAGTTGTCTAATTTCCATCTCTCTCTGGCTTGTGCTGCTGTAAACTATTATTTATGCTTATTAATCATGAATTAACCCTAGACCAAATTAAGGGCCTCTGAATAAGCTTTCCAACAAGGTATCATATGCCTTAATTGGGCTTAAGATGAGTTAGATAGGCCCATTTAAGTGAAGGAACATCATGGACTACGCACTGATCCGCGCCAGAGAACTCGGGACCCAACTTAGCCTTGATTTTGGCCTAATTTGACAATTCTTTTGAAACCTGAAATTGTAGGTCTCTTCCTTATCTTTCTAGGGACAGCAAGATCACCAAAATCCGATATCTGTAGCTCTAGTTATGCTCTACGCAAGGCAACAAGGTCATGATGAGTGAAAAATCCGGAAATTAACAATGTTATCAATTAATCCCAATTAAGCCCAATAATGTAAAAGCAAAAACAATGATTGTAAAAGTTGTCTAATTTCCGTCTCTCTCTGGTTTGTGCGGCTGTAAATTGCTATTTTTCTTATTAATCCTGACCTAACCCTAGACCAAATTACGGGTCTCTGAATAAGCTTTCCAACAAGGTATCATATGCCTTAATTGGGCTTAAGATGAGTAAGTTAGGCCCATTTAAGTGAAGGAACATCATGGACTGCACGCTGATCCGCGACAGAGAACTCGGGACCCAATTTATCCTTGATTTTAGCCTAATTTGACAATTCTTGTGAAACCTTAAATTGTAGGTCTCTTCCTTATCTTTCTGGGGACAGCAAGATCACCAAAATCCGATATCTGTAGCTCTAGTTATGCTCTGCGCAAGCCAACAAGGTCAGGATGAGTGAAAAATCCGAAAATTAACAATGTTTAGCAATTAAGCCCAATTTTGCCCAATAATGTAAAAGCAGAAACAATGATTGTAAAAGTTGTCTAATTTTTGTCTTTCTCTGGCTTGTGCGGCTGTAAACTGCTATTTATTCTTATTAATCATGACCTAACCTTAGTCCAAATTAACGGCCTCTGAATAAGCTTTCCCCCAAGGTATCATATGCCTTAATTGGGCTTAAGATGAGTACGTTAGGCCCATTTAAGTGAAGGAACATCATGGACTGGGCACTGATCCGCACCAGAGAAACCGGGACCCAATTTAGCCTGGATTTTGGCCTAATTTGACTATTTTAGTGAAACATGAAATTGTAGGTCTCTTCCTTATCTTTCTATGGACAGCAAGATCACAAAAATCCGATATCCGTAGCTCTAGTTATGATCTGCGCAAGGCAACGAGGTCCGGATGAGTGAAAAATCCGGAAATTAACAATGTTATCAATTAAGCCCAGTTAAGCCCAATAATGTAAAAGCAAAAACAACGATCGTAAAAGTTGTCTAATTTTCATTTCCCTCTGGCTTGTGCGGCTATAAACTGCTATTTATGCTTATTAATCCTGACCTAACCCTAGACCAAATTAAGGGCCTCTGAATAATCCTTCCAACAAGGTATTATATGCCTTAATTGGGCTTAAGATGAGTAAGTTATGCCCATTTAAGTGAAGGAACATCATGGACTGCACACTGATCCGCACCAGAGAACTCAGGACCCAATTTAGCTTTGATTTTGGCCTAATTTGGCAATTCTTAAACCTGAAATTGTAGATCTCTTCCTTATCTTTCTAGGGACAGCAAGATCACGAAAATCCGATATCTGTAGCTCTAGTTATGCTATGCGCAAGGCAACAAGGTCAGGATGAGTGAAAAATCCGAAAGTTAACAATGTTTAGAAATTAAGCTCAACTAAGCCCAATAAGGTAAAACCAAAAATAATGATTGTAAAATTTGTCTAATTTGGGTCTCTCTCTGACTTGTGCGCCTATAAGCTGCTATTTATGATTTTTAATCTAGACCTAACCCTAGACCAAATTAAGGGCCTATGAATAAGCTTTCCTACATGGTATCATATGCCATAATTGGGCTTAAGATGAGTAATTTAGGCCCATTTAAGTGAAGGAACGTCACGGACTGCGCACTGATCCGCGCCAGGGAACTCGGGACCCAATTTAGCCTTGATTTTGGCCTAACATGACAATTCTTGTGAATCCTGAAATTGTAGGTCTCTTCCTTATCTTTCAAGGGACAGCAAGAACACCTAAATCCGATATATGTTGCTCAAGTTATGCTCTGCGCAAGGCAACAAGGTCAGGATGAGTGAAAAATCCAAAAATTAACAATGTTTAGTAATTAAGCCCAATAATGTAAATGCAAAAAACAATGATTGTAAAAGTTGTCTATTTTTCGTCTCTCTCTGGATTGTCCGGCTGTAAACTGCTATTAATGTTGACTAATCCTGGCCAAACCCTAGACCAAATTAAGGGCCTTTGAATAAGCTTTCCAACAACGTATCATATGCCTTAATTGGGCTTAAGATGAGTAAGTTAGGCCCATTTAAGTGAAGGAACATCCTGGACTGCGTACTGATAAGCGCCAGAGAACTCGGGACAAATTTAGCCTTGATTTTGGCCTAATTTGACAATTCTTGTTATTGTAGGTCTCTTCCATATCTTTCTAGGGACAGCAAGATCACCAAAATCCGATATTTGTATCTCTAGTTATGCTCTGCGCAAGGCAACAAGGTCAGGATGAGTGGAAAATCCGAAAATTAACAATCTTTAGTAATTAAGCCCAATTAAGCCCTATAATGTAAATGCAAAAAACAATGATTGTAAAAGTTTTCTAATTTCCATCTCTCTGGTTTGTGCGGCTGTAAACTGCTATTAATGCTTATTAATCCCGACCTCTCCCTAGACCAAATTAATGGCCTCTGAATAAACTTTTCAACAAGATATCATATGTCTTAATTGGGCATAAGATGAGTAAGTTAGCCCCATTTAAGTGAAGGAACTTCATAGACGGCGCACTGATCAGCGCCAGAGAACTCAGCACCCAATTCAGCCTTGATTTTGGCCTAATTTGACAATTCTTGTGCTATCTGAAATTGTAGGTCTCTTCCTTATCTTTATAGGGACAGCAAGATCACCAAAATCCGATATTTGTAGCTCTAGTTATGCTCTGTGAAAGGCAACAAGGTCAGGATGAGTGAAAATCCGAAAATTAACAATGTTTGGCAATTAATCCCAATAACGTAAAAGCAAAAACAATGATTGTAAAAGTTGTCTAATTTCCGTCTTTCTCTAGCTTGTGCGGCTGTAAACTGCTATTTATGCTTATTGATCCTGACCTAACCCTACACCAAATTAAGGGCCTCTGAATAAGTTTTCCAACAAGAAATCATACGCCTTAATTGGGCTTAGGATGGGTAAGTTAGGCCCATTTAAGTGAAAGAACATCATGGACTGCGCACTGATCCGCCCCAGAGAACTCGGGACCCAATTTAGTCTTGATTTTGGCCTAATTTGACAATTCTTGTGAAACCTGAAATTGTAGGTCTCTTCCTTATCTTTCAAGGGACAGCAAGATCTCTAAAATCTGATATCTGTTGCTCTTGTTATGCTCTGCGCAAGGCAACTTGGTGAGGATGAGTGAAAAATCCGAAAATTAACAATGTTTGGCAATTAAGCCCAATAATGTAAAAGCAAAAACAATGATTGTAAAAGTTGTCTAATTTCCATCTCTCTCTGGCTTGTGCTGCTGTAAACTATTATTTATGCTTATTAATCATGAATTAACCCTAGACCAAATTAAGGGCCTCTGAATAAGCTTTCCAACAAGGTATCATATGCCTTAATTGGGCTTAAGATGAGTTAGATAGGCCCATTTAAGTGAAGGAACATCATGGACTACGCACTGATCCGCGCCAGAGAACTCGGGACCCAACTTAGCCTTGATTTTGGCCTAATTTGACAATTCTTTTGAAACCTGAAATTGAAGGTCTCTTCCTTATCTTTCTAGGGACAGCAAGATCACCAAAATCCGATATCTGTAGCTCTAGTTATGCTCTACGCAAGGCAACATGGTCATGATGAGTGAAAAATCCGGAAATTAACAATGTTATCAATTAATCCCAATTAAGCCCAATAATGTAAAAGCAAAAACAATGATTGTAAAAGTTGTCTAATTTCCGTCTCTCTCTGGTTTGTGCGGCTGTAAATTGCTATTTATTCTTATTAATCATGACCTAACCTTAGTCCAAATTAACGGCCTCTGAATAAGCTTTCCCCCAAGGTATCATATGCCTTAATTGGGCTTAAGATGAGTACGTTAGGCCCATTTAAGTAAAGGAACATCATGGACTGGGCTCTGATCCGCACCAGAGAAACCGGGACCCAATTTAGCCTGGATTTTGGCCTAATTTGACTATTTTAGTGAAACATGAAATTGTAGGTCTCTTCCTTATCTTTCTATGGACAGCAAGATCATAAAAATCCGATATCCGTAGCTCTAGTTATGAACTGCGCAAGGCAACGAGGTCCGGATGAGTGAAAAATCCGGAAATTAACAATGTTATCAATTAAGCCCAGTTAAGCCCAATAATGTAAAAGCAAAAACAACGATCGTAAAAGTTGTCTAATTTTCATTTCCCTCTGGCTTGTGCGGCTATAAACTGCTATTTATGCTTATTAATCCTGACCTAACCCTAGACCAAATTAAGGGCCTCTGAATAATCCTTCCAACAAGGTATTATATGCCTTAATTGGGCTTAAGATGAGTAAGTTATGCCCATTTAAGTGAAGGAACATCATGGACTGCACACTGATCCGCACTAGAGAACTCAGGACCCAATTTAGCTTTGATTTTGGCCTAATTTGGCAACTCTTAAACCTGAAATTGTAGATCTCTTCCTTATCTTTCTAGGGACAGCAAGATCACGAAAATCCGATATCTGTAGCTCTAGTTATGCTATGCGCAAGACAACAAGGTCAGGATGAGTGAAAAATCCGAAAGTTAACAATGTTTAGAAATTAAGCTCAACTAAGCCCAATAAGGTAAAACCAAAAACAATGATTGTAAAATTTGTCTAATTTGGGTCTCTCTCTGACTTGTGCGGCTATAAGCTGCTATTTATGATTTTTAATCTAGACCTAACCCTAGACCAAATTAAGGGCCTATGAATAAGCTTTCCTACATGGTATCATATGCCTTAATTGGGCTTAAGATGAGTAATTTAGGCCCATTTAAGTGAAGGAACGTCACGGACTGCGCACTGATCCGCGCCAGGGAACTCGGGACAAAATTTAGCCTTGATTTTGGCCTAATATGACAATTCTTGTGAAACCTGAAATTGTAGGTCTCTTCCTTATCTTTCAAGGGACAGCAAGAACACCTAAATCCGATATATGTTGCTCAAGTTATGCTCTGCGCAAGGCAACAAGGTCAGGATGAGTGAAAAATCCGAAAATTAACAATGTTTGGCAATTAAGCCCAAATATGTAAAAGCAAAAACAATGATTGTAAAAGTTGTCTAATTTCCGTCTCTCTCTGTCTTATGCGGCTGTAAACTGGTATTTATGCTTATTAATCCTGACCTAACCCTAGACCAAATTAAGGGCATCTGGATAAGCTTTCCAACAAGGTATCATATGCCTTAATTGGGTTTAAGATGAGAAAGTTAGGCCCATTTAAGCGAAGAAACATCATGGAATGTGCTCTGATCTGCGCCAGAGAACTCGTGGTCCAATTCAGACTTGATTTTGGCCTAATTTGACAATTCTTGTGCAACCTGAAATTGTAGGTCTCTTCCTTATCTTTCTAGGGACAGCAAGACAACCAAAATCCGATTTCTGTAGCTCTAGTTATGCTCTGTGCAAGGCAACAAGGTCAGGATGAGTGAAAAATCCGAAAATTAACAATGTTTAGCAATTACTCCCAATTAAGCCCAATAAGGTAAAAGCAAAAACAATGATTGTAAAATTTGTCTAATTTCCGTCTCTCTCTGGCTTGTGCGGCTGTAAACTGCTATTTTTGCTTATTAATCCTTACCTAACCCCAGACCAAATTAAGGGCCTCTGAATAAGCTTACCAACAAGGTATCATATGCATTAATTGGGCTTAAGATGAGTAATTTAGGCTCATTTAAGTGAAGGAACATCATGGACTGCACATCGATCCGTGCTAGAGAACTCGGGACCCAATTTAGCCTTGATTTTGGCCTAATTTGACAATTTAGCCTTGTAGGTCTCTTCCTTATCTTTCAAGTGACAGCAAGAACACCTAAATCCGATATATGTTGCTCTAGTTATGCTCTGCGCAAGGCCACAAGGTCAGGATGAGTGAAAAATCCAAAAATTAACAATGTTTAGCAATTAAGCCCAATAATGTAAAATAAAAAACAATGATTGTAAAAGTTGTCAAAATTCTTCTCTCTCAGGCTTGTGCGGCTGTAAACTTCTATTTATGCTTATTACTCCTGGCCAAACCCTAGACCAAATTAAGGGCCTCTGAATAAGCTTTCCAACAAGGTATCATATGCCTTAATTGGGCTTAAGATGAGTAAGTTAGGCTCAATTAAGTGAAGCAACATCATGGACTGCGCACTGATCCGCACCAGAGAACCCGGGACCCAATTTAAACTTGATTTTGGCCTAATTTGACAATTCTTGTCAAACCTGAAATTGTAGGTCTATTCCTTATCTTTCTAGGGACAGTAAGATCACCAAAATTCGATATCTGTAGCTCTAGTTATGCTCTGCGCAAGGCAACAAGGTCAGGATGAGTGAAAAATCCGAAAATTAACAATGTTTAGCAATTAAGCCCAATAATGTGAAAGCAAAAACAATGATTGTAAAAGTTGTCTATTTTCCGACTCTCTCTGGGTTGTGCGGTTATAAACTGCTATTTATGCTTATTAATCCTGACCTAACCCTAGACCAAATTAAGGGCCTCTGAATAAGCTTTCTAACAAGGTATCATGTCTTAATTGGGCTTAAGATGAGTAAGTTAGGCCCATTTAAGTGAAGGAACATCATGGACTACGCACTGATCCGCGCCAGAGAACTCGGGACCCAATTTAGCCTTGATTTTGGCCTAATTTGGCAATTCTTTTGAAACCTTAAATTGTTGGTCTCTTCCTTATCTTTCTAGGGACAGCAAGATCACCAAAATCCGATATATGTAGCTCTAGTTATGCTCTGCGCAAGGCTACAAGGTCAGGATGAGTTAAAAATCCGAAAATTATAAATTTTTAGCAATTAAGCCCAATAATGTAAAAGTAAAAACAATGATTGTAAAAGTTGTCTAATTTCCGTCTCTCTCTGGATTGTGCGGCTGTAAACTGTTATTTATGCTTATTAATCCTGACCTAACCCTAGAACAAATTAAGGGCCTCTGAATATGCTTTCCAGCAAGGTATCATATGCCTTAATTGAGTTTAAGATGTGTAAGTTAGGCCGATTTAAGTGAAGGAACATCATGGACTGCACACTGATCCGTGGCAGAGAACTCGGGACCCAATTTAGCCTTGATTTTGGACTAATTTGACAATTTTTGTGAAACCTGATATTGTAGGTCTCTTCCTTATCTTTCTAAGGACAGCAAGATCACCAAAATCCGATATCTGTAGCTCTAGTTATGCTCTGCGCAAGGCAACAAGGTCAAGATGAGTGAAAAATCCGAAAATTAACAATGTTTAGCAATTAAGCCCAATAATGTAAAAGCAAAAACAATGATTGTAAAAGTTGTCTATTTTCCGTCTCTCTCTGGCTTGTGCGGCTGTAAACTGCTAATTATGCTTATTAATCCTGGCCTAACCCTAGACCAAATTAAGGGCCTCTGAATAAGCATTCCAACAAGGTATCATATGCATTAATTGGGCTTAAGATGAGTAAGTTAGGCCCATTTAAGTGAAGGAACATCATGGACTACGCACTGATCCGCGCCAGAGAACTCGGGACCCAATTTAGCCTTGATTTTGGCCTAATTTGGCAATTCTTTTGAAACCTTAAATTGTAGGTCTCTTCCTTATCTTTCTAGGGACAGCAAGATCACCAAAATCCGATATCTGTAGCTCTAATTAAGCTCTGTGCAAGGTAACAAGGTCAGGATGAGTGAAAAATCCGGGAATTAACAATGTTTAGCAATTTAGCCCAATAATGTAAGAGCAAAAACAATGATTGTAAAAGTTGTCTAATTTCCGTCTCTCTCTGTCTTGTGCGACTGTAAACTGCTATTTATGCTTATTAATCCTGACCTAACCTTAGACCAAATTAAGGGCCTCTGAATAGGCTTTCCAACAAGGTATCATATGCCTTAATTGGGCTTAAGATGAGTAAGTTAGGCAGATTTAAGTGAAGGAACATCATGGACTGCGCACTCATCCGTGCCAGAGAGCTCGGGACATAATTTAGCCTTGATTTTGGCCTAATTTGACAATTCTTGTGAAACCAGAAATTGTAGGTCTCTTCCTTATCTTTGTAGGGACAGCAAGATCACCAAAATCCGATATCTGTAGCTCTAGTTATGCTCTACGCAAGGTAACAAGGTCAGGAAGAGTGAAAAATCTGAAAATTAACAACGTTTAGCAATTAAGCCCAATAATGTAAAAGCAAAAACAATGATTGTAAAAGTTGACAAATTTCCGTCTTTCTCTGGCTTTTGTGGCTGTAAACTGCTATTTATGCTTATTAATCCTGGCCTAACCTTTGACCAAATTATGGGCCTCTGAGTAAGCTTTCCAACAAGGTATCATATGCCTTAATTGGGCTTAATATGGGTAAGTGAGGCCCATTTAAGTGAAGGAACATCAAGAACTGCGTACTGATCCGTGCTAGAGAACTCGGGACCCAATTTAGCCTTGATTTTGGCCTCATTTGACAATTCTTGTGAAACCTGAAATTGTAGGTCTCTTCCTTATCTTTCTAGGGACCGCAAGATCACCAAAATCCGATATCTGTAGCTCTAGTTATGCTCTGTGCAAGGCTACAAGGTCAAGATGAGTGAAAAATCCGAAAATTAACAATGTTTAGCAATTAAGCCCAATAATGTTAAAGCAAAAACAATGATTATAAAAGTTGTCAAATTTCCATCTCTCTCTGGCTTGTGCGGCTGTAAACTGCTATTTTTGCTTATTAATCCTGGCCTAACTCTAAACCAAATTAAGGGCCTCTAAATAAGCTTTCCTACAAGGTATCATATGCCTTAATTGGGCTTAAGATGAGTAAGTTATGCCTATTTAAGTGAAGGAACATCATGGACTGCGCACTGATCCGTGCTAGAGAACTCGGGACCCAATTTAGCCTTGATTTTGGCCTAATTTGACAATTCTTATGAAACCTGAAATTGTAGGTCTCTTCCTTATCTTTCTAGGGACAGCAAGATCACCAAAATCTGATATCTGAAGCTCTAGTTATGCTCTGCGCAAGGCTACAAGGTCAGGATGAGTTAAAAATCCTAAAATTAACAATGTGTAGCAATTAAGCCCAATAATGTAAAAGCAAAAACAATGATTGTAAAAGTTGTCAAATTTCCGTCTCTCTCTGGCTTGTGCGGCTGTAAACCGCTACTTATGATTATTAATCCTTACCTAACCCTAGACCAAATTAAGGGCCCCTGAATAAGCTTTCCAACAAGGTATCATGTGCCTTAATTGTGCTTAAGATGAGTAAGTTAGGCCCATTTAAGTGAAGGAACATCATGGACTGCGCACTGATCCGTGCCAGAGAATTCGGGATCCTATTTAGCCTTGATTTTGGCCTAATTTGACAATTCTTGTGAAACATGAAATTATAGGTCTCTTCCTTATCTTTCTAGGGACAACAAGATTACAAAAATCCGATATCTGTAGCTCTAGTTATGCTCTATGTAAGGCCACAAGGTCAGGATGCGTGAAAAATCCGAAAATTAACAATGTTTAGCAATTAAGCCCAATAAGGTAAAACCAAAAACACTGATTGTAAAATTTCTAATTTCCGTCTCTCTTTGGCTTTTGCGGATGTAAACTGCTATTTATGCTTATTAATCCTGACCTAACCCTAGACCAAATTAAGGGACTCTGAATAAGCTTTCCAACAAGGTATCATATACCTTAATTAGGATTAAGATGAGTAATTTAGGCCCATTTAAGTGAAGGAACATCATGGACTGCGGACTGATCTGCGCCAGTGAACTCGGGACCCAATTTAGACTTGATTTTGGCATAATTTGACAATTCTTGTGAAGCCTGAAATTGTAGGTCTCTTCCTTATCTTTCTAGGGATAGCAAGATCACCAAAATCCGATATCTGTAGCTCTAGTTATGCTCTGCGTAAGGTAACAAGGTTAGGATGAGTGAAAAATCCAAAAATTAACAATGTTTAGCAATTAAGCCCAATAATGTAAAAGCAAAAACAATGATTGTAAAAGTTGTAAAATTTCGTCTCTCTCTGGCTTGTGCGGCTGTAAACTGCTATTTATGGTTATTAATCCTGGCCTAACCCTAGACCAAATTAAGGGCCTCTGAATAAGCTTTCAAACAAGGTATCATATGCCTTAATTGGGCATAAGATGAGTAAGTTAGGCCTATTTAAGTGAAGGAACATCATGGACTGCGCACTGATCCACGCCAGAGAACCCGGGACCCAATTTACCCTTGATTTTGGCCTAATTTGACAATTCTTGAGAAACCAGAAATTGTAGGTCTCTTCCTTATCTTTCTACGCACAACAAGATCACCAAAATCCGATATCCGTAGCTCTTGTTATGGTCTGCGCAAGGCCTCAAGGTCAGGATGAGTGAAAAATCCGAAAATTAACAATGTTTAGCTATAAAGCCCAATAATGTAAAAGCAAAAACAATGATTGTAAAAGTTGTCAAATTACCATCTCTCTCTGGTTTGTGCGGCTGTAAACTGCTATTTATGCTTATTAATCCTGACCTAACCCTAGACCAAATTAACGGCCTCTAAATAAGCTTTCCAACAAGGTATCATATGCCTTAATTAGGCTTAAGATGAGTAAGTTAGGCCCATTTAAGTGAAGGAACATCATGGACTGCGCACTGATCCGCGCCAAAGAACTCGGGATCCTATTTAGCCTTTATTTTGGCATAATTTGACAATTCTTGTGAAACCTGAAATTGTAGGTCTATTCCTTATCTTTCTAGGGAGATCAAGATCACCAAAATCCGATAACTGTAGCTCTAGTTATGCTATGTGCAAGGCAACAAGGTCACGATGAGTGAAAAATCTGAAAATTAACAATGTTTAGCAATTAAGCACAATTAAGCCCAAGAAGGTTAACCCAAAAACATTGATTGTAAAAGTTGTCTAATTTCCGTCTCTCTCTGGATTCTGTGGCTATAAACTGCTATTTATGCTTACTAATCCTGACCTTACCCTATACCAAATTAAGGGCCTATGAATAAGCTTTCAAACAAGGTATCATATGCCTTATTTGGGCTTAAGATGAGTAAGTTAGGCCTATTTAAGTGAAGGAACATCTTGGACTGCGCACTAATCCGTGCTAGAGAACTCGGGACCCAATTTAGCCTTAATTTTGGCGTAATTTGACAATTCTTGTGACACATGAAATTGTAGATCTCTTCCTTATATTTCTAGGGATAGCAAGATCACCAAAATCCGATATCTATAGCTCAAGTTAAGCTCTGCGCAAGGCAATAAGGTCAGAATGAGTGAAGTATCCGAAAATTAACCACGTTTAGCAATTAAGCCCATTAATGTAAAAGCAAAAACAATGATTGTAAAAGTTGTCTAATTTCCGTCTCTCTCTGGCTTGGGCGGCTGTAAACTGCCATTTATGCTTATTAATCCTAACCTAACCCTAGACCAAATTAAGGGCCTCTGAATAAGCTTTCCAACAAGGTATCCTATGCGTTAATTGGGCTTAAGATGAGTAAGTTAGGACCATTTAAGTGAAGGAACATCATGGACTGCACACTGATCCGCGCCAGAAAACTCGGGAACCAATTTAGCTTTGATTTTGGCCTAATTTAACAATCATTGTGAAACCAGAAATTGTGGTTCTCTTCCTTATCTTTATAGGGACAGCAAGATAACCAAAATCCGATATATGTAGCTCTAGTTATGCTCCGCGCAAGGCTACAAGGTCAGGATGAGTGAAAAATCCGAAAATTAATAATGTTTAGCAATTAAGCCCAATAATGTAAAAGCAAAAACAATGATTGTAAAAGTTGTCTAATTTCCGTCTCTCTCTGGCTTGTGCGACAGTAAACTGCTATTTATGCTTATTAATCCCGACCTCACCCTAGACCAAATTAAGAGCCTCTGATTAAGCTTTCCAACAAGGAATCATATGCCTTAATTGGGCTTAAGATGAGTAAGTTAGGCCCGTTTAAGTGAAGGAAAATCATGGACTGCGCATTGATCCGCGCCAAGAACTCGGTATCCAATTTAGCCTTGATTTTGGCCTAATTTGACAATTTTTGTGAAACCTGAAAATGTAGGTCTCTTCCTTATCTTTCTAGGGACAGCAAGATCACCAAAATCCGTTACCTGTAGCTCAAATTATGCTCTGCGCAAGGCAACAAGGTCAGGATGAGTGAAAAATCTGAAAATTAACAATGTTTAGAAATAAAGCCTAATTAAGCCCAACACGGTAAAACCAAAAACAATGATTGTAAAATTTCTATTTTCTGTCTCTCTCTGGCTTGTGCGGCTGTAAACTGCTATTTATGCTAATTAATCCTGACTTAACCCTAGACCAAATTAAGGACCTCTGAATAAGCTTTCCAACAAGGTATCATATGCCTTAATTGGGCTTAAGACGAGTAATTTAGGCCCATTTAAGTGAAGGAACATCATGGACTGCGCACTGATCTGCGCCAGAGAACTCGGGACCCAATTTAGCCTTGATTTTGGCCTAATTTGACAATTCTTCTGAAACCTGAAATTGTTGGTCTCTTCCTTATCTTTCTAGGGACAACAAGAACACCAAAATCCGATATCTGTAGCCCTTGTTATGTTCTGTGCAAGGTAACAAGGTCAGGATGAGTGAAAAATCCGAAAATTAACAATGCTTAGCGATTAAGCCCAATAATGTAAAAGCAAAAACAATGATTGTAAAAGTTGTCTAATTTCCGTCTCTCTCTGGCTTGTGTGGCTGTAAACTGCTATTTATGCTCATTAATCCTGACCTATCCCTAGACCAAATTAAGGGCCTCTGAATAAGCTTTCCAACAAGGTATCATATGCCTTAATTGGGCTTAAGATGAGTAAGTTAGGCCCATTTAAGTGAAGGAACATCATGGACTGTGCACTGATCCGCGCCAGAGAACTCGGGATACTATTTATCCTTAATTTTGCCTAATTTGACATTTCTTGTGAAACCTGAAATTGTAGGTGTCTTCCTTATCTTTCTAGGGACAGCAAGATTACCAAAATCCGATATCTGTAGCTCTAGTAATGCTCTGTGCAAGGCAACAAGGTCAAGATGAGTGAAAAATCCGAAAATTAACAATGTTTAGCAGTTAAGCCCAATTAAGCACAATAAGGCAGAACCAAAAACAATGATTGTAAAAGTTATCTAATTTCCGTCTCTCTGTGAAGGATCATCATGGACTGTGCACTGATCCGTGACAGAGAACTCGGGACCCAAAATAGCCTTGATTTTGACTTAATTTGACAATTCTTGTGAAACCTGAAATTGTAGGTCTCTTCCATATCTTTCTAGGGACTGCAAGATCAGCAAAATCCGATATCTCTAGCTCTAGTTATGCTCTGCGCAAGACAACAAGGTCAGGATGAGTGAAAAATCCGAAAATTAACAATGTTTATCAATTAAGCCCATTAATGTAAAAGAAAAAACAATGATTGTAAAAGTTGCCTATTTTTCGTCTCTCTCTGGATTGTGCGGCTGTAAACTACTATTTATGCTTATGAATCATGACCTAACCCTAGACCAAATTAAGGGCCTCTGAATAAGCTTTCCAACAAGGTATCATATGCCTTAATTGGGCTTAAGATGAGTAAGTTAGGCCCATTTAAGTGAAGCAACATCATGGACTGCACACTGATCAGCGCCAGAGAACTCGGGACCCAATTTAGCCTTGATTTTGGCCTAATTTGACAATTCTTGTGAAACCAGAAATTGTAGGTCTCTTCCTTATCTTTCTAGGGACAACAAGATCACCAAAATCCGATATCTATAGCTCAAGTTAAGCTCTGCGCAAGGCAATAAGGTCAGAATGAGTGAAGTATCCGAAAATTAACCACGTTTAGCAATTAAGCCCATTAATGTAAAAGCAAAAACAATGATTGTAAAAGTTGTCTAATTTCCGTCTCTCTCTGGCTTGTGCGGCTGTAAACTGCCATTTATGCTTATTAATCCTAACCTAACCCTAGACCAAATTAAGGGCCTCTGAATAAGCTTTCCAACAAGGTATCCTACGCATTAATTGGGCTTAAGATGAGTAAGTTAGGACCATTTAAGTGAAGGAACATCATGGACTGCACACTGATCCGCGCCAGAAAACTCGGGAACCAATTTAGCTTTGATTTTGGCCTAATTTGACAATTCTTGTGAAACCAGCAATTGTAGTTCTCTTCCTTATCTTTATAGGGAAAGCAAGATCATCATAATCCGATATATGTAGCTCTAGTTATGCTCTGCGCAAGGCTACAAGGTTAGGATGAGTGAAAAATCCGAAAATTAACAATGTTTAGCAATTAAGCCCAATAATGTAAAAGCAAAAACAATGATTATAAAAGTTGTCTAATTTTCGTCTCTCTCTGGCTTGTAAGACAGTAAACTGCTATTTATGCTTATTAATCCCGACCTCACCCTAGACCAAATTAAGGGCCTCTGAATAAACTTTCCAACATGGAATCATATGCCTTAATTGGGCTTAAGATGAGTAATTTAGGCCTGTTTAAGTGAAGGAACATCATGGACTGCGCACTGATCCGCGCCAAGAACTCGGTATCCAATTTAGCCTTGATTTTGGCCTAATTTGACAATTTTTGTGAAACCTGAAAATGTAGGTCTCTTCCTTATCTTTCTAGAGACAGCAAGATCACCAAAATCCGTTATCTGTAGCTCAAGTTATGCTCTGCGCAAGGCAACAAGGTCAGGATGAGTGAAAAATCCGAAAATTAACAATGTTTAGCAATAAAGCCCAATTAAGCCCAACACGGTAAAACCAAAAACAATGATTGTAAAATTTCTATTTTCTTTCTCTCTCTGGCTTGTGCGGCTGTAAACTGCTATTTATGCTTATTAATCCTGACTTAACCCTAGACCAAATTAAGGACCTCTGAATAAGCTTTCCAACAAGGTATCATATGCCTTAATTGGGCTTAAGACGAGTAATTTAGGCCCATTTAAGTGAAGGAACATCATGGACTGCGCACTGATCCGCGCCAGAGAACTCGGGACCCAATTTAGCCTTGATTTTGGCCTAATTTGACAATTCTTCTGAAACCTGAAATTGTTGGTCTCTTCCTTATCTTTCTAGGGACAACAAGATCACCAAAATCCGATATCTGTAGCTCTTGTTATGCTCTGCGCAAGGTAACAAGGTCAGGATGAGTGAAAAATCCGAAAATTAACAATGCTTAGCAATTAAGCCCAATAATGTAAAACCAAAAACAATGATTGTAAAAGTTGTAAAATTTCCGTCTCTCTCTGGCTTGTGCGGCTGTAAACAGCTATTTATGGTTATTAATCCTGGCCTAACCCTAGACCAAATTAAGGGCATCTGAATAAGCTTTCCAACAAGGTATCATATGCCTTAATTGGGCTTAAGATGAGTAAGTTAGGCCCATTTAAGTGAAGGAACATCATGGACTGCCCACTGATCCGTGCTAGAGAACTCGGGACCCAATTTACCCTTGATTTTGGACTAATTTGATAATTCTTGTGAAACCAGAAATTGTAGGTCTCTTCATTATCTTTCCAGGGACAGCAAGATCACCAAAATCTGATATTTGTAGCTCTAGTATGCTCTGCGCAAGGCAACATGGTCAGGATGAGTGAAAAATCCGAAAATTAACAATGTTTAGAAATTAAGCCCATTAATGTAAAAGCAAAATCAATGATTGTAAAAGTTCTCTAATTTTCGTCTCTCTCTGGCTTGTTCGGCTGTAAACTACTATTTATGCTTATTAATCCTGATCTAACACTAGACAAATTAAGGGCCTCTGAATAAGCTTTTCGACATGGTATCATATGCCTTCATTGGGCTTAAGATGAGTAAGTTAGTCCCATTTAAGTGAAGGAACATTATGGACTGCGTACTGATCCGCGCCAGAGAACTCGGGATGCAATTTAGCCTTGATTTCGGCATAATTTGACAATTCTTGTGAAACCAGAAATTGTAGGTCTCTTCCTTATATTTCTAGGGACAGCAAGATCACCAAAATCCGATATCTGTAGCTCTAGTTATGCTCTGCGCAAGGCAACATGGTCAGGATGAGTGAAAAATCCGAAAATTAACAATGTTTAGCAATTAAGCCCATTAATGTAAAAGATAAAATAATGATTGTAAAAGTTGTCTAATTTCTATCTTTATCTGGCTTGTGCGGCTGTAAACTGCTATTTATGCTTATTAATCCTGACCTAACCCTATACCAAATTAAGGGCCTCTGAATAAGCTTTCCAACAAGGTATCATATGCCTTATTTGGGCTTAAGATGAGTAAGTTAGGCCCATTTAAGTGAAGGAACATCATAGACTGCGCACTGATCCCTGCTAGAGAACTCGGGATCCAATTTAGCCTTGATTTTGGCCTAATTTGACAATTCTTTTGAAACCTGAAATTGTAGGTCTCTTCCTTATCTTTTTAGGGATAGCAAGATCACCAAAATCCGATATATGTAGCTCAAGTTAAGCTCTGCGCAAGGCAACAAGGTCAGGATGAGTGAAAAATCCGAAAATTAACCACGTTTAGTAATTAAGCCCATTAATGTAAAAGCAAAAATAATGATTGTAAAAGTTGTCTAATTTCCGTCTATCTCTGGCTTGTGCTGCTGTAAACCGCCATTTATGGTTATTAATCCTGACCTAACCCTAGACCAAATTAAAGGCCTCTGAATAAGCTTTCCAATAAGGTATCACATACCTTAATTGGGCTTAAGATGAGTAAGTTAGGCCCATTTAAGTGAAGAAACATTATGGACTGCACACTGATCTGCACCAGAGAACTCGGGATCCAATTTAGCCTTGATTTTGGCCTAATTTGACAATTCTTGTGAAACCTGAAATTGTACGTCTCTTCCTTATCTTTCTAGTGACAGCAAGATCACCAAAAACCCATATCTGTAGCTCTAGTTATGCTCTGTGCAAGCCAACAAGGTCAGGATGAGTGAAAAATCCGAAAATTAACAATGTTTAGAAAATAAGCCCAATAAGGTAAAACCAAAAACAATGATTGTAAAATTTGTCTAATTTTCATCTCTATCTTGCCTGTGCAGCTGTAAACTGTGATTTATGCTTATTAATCCTGACCTAACACTAGACCAAATTAAGGGCCTCTGAATAAGCTTTCCAACATGGTATCATATGCCTTAATTGGTCTTAAGATGAGTATGTTAGGTCCATTTAAGTGAAGGAACATCATGGACTGCGCACTGATCCGTGCTAGAGAACTCGGGACCCAATTTAGCCTTGATTTTGGCCAAATTTGATAATTCTTGTGAAACCTGATATTGTAGGTCTCTCCCTTATCTTTCTAGGGACAGCAAAATCACAAAAAATCTGATATCTATAGCTCTAGTATGCTCTGTGCAAGGCAACAAGGTCAGGATGAGTGAAAAATCCGAAAATTAACAATGTTTAGCAATTAAGCCCATTAATATAAAAGCAAAAAAAAATGATTTAAAAAGTTGTCTAATTTCCGTCTCTCTCTGGCTTGTGCGACTGTAAACTGCTATTTAAGCTTATTAATCGTGGCCTAACCCTAGACAAATTAAGGGCCTCTAAATAAGCTTTCCAACAAGGTATCATATGCCTTAATTGGGCATAAGAAGAGTAAGTTAGGCCCATTTAATTGAAGGAACATCATGGATTGTGCACTGATCCGTGCCAGAGAACTCAGGATATTACTTAGCCTTGATTTTGGCCTAATTTGACATTTCTTATGAAACCTGAAATTGTAGGTCTCTTCCTTATCTTTCTAGGGACAACAAGATCACCAAAATCCGATATCAGTAGCTCTAATTATCCTCTGTGCAAGCCAACAAGGTCAGGATGAGTGAAAAATTCAAAAATTAACAATATTTAGCAAATAAGCTCAATTAACCCAATAAGGTAAAACCAAAAACAATGATTGTAAAATTTGTCTAATTTCAGTCTATCTCTGGCTTGTGCGGCTGTAAACTGCGATTTATGCTTATTAATCCTGACCTAACACTAGACCAAATTAAGGGCATCTGAATAAGCTTTCCAACAAGGTATCATTGGCCTTAATTAGGCTTAAGACGAGTAAGCTAGGTCCATTTAAGTGAAGGAACATCATGGACTGCACACTGATCCGCGCTAGAGAACTCGGGACCCAATTTAGCCTTGATTTTGGCCTAATTTGATAATTCTTGTGGAACTTGAAATTATAGGTCTCTTCCTTATCTTTCTAGGGACAGCAAGATCACCAAAATCCGATATCTGTAGCTCTAGTAAGCACTGCGCAAGGCAACAAGGTCAGGATGAGTGAAAAATCCGTAAATTAACAATGTTTAGCGATTAAGCCCATTAATGTAAAAGCAAAAACAATGATTGTAAAAGTCGTCTAATTTTCGCCTCTCTCTAACTTGTGCGGCTGTAAACTGCTATTTATGCTCATTAATCCTGACCTAACCCTAAACCAAATTAAGGGCTTCTGAATAAGCTTTCCAACAAGGTATCATATGCCTTAATTGGGCTTAAGATGAGTATGTTAGGCCCATTTAAGTGAAGGAACATCATGGACTGCGCACTAATCCGTGCTAGTGAACTCGGGACCCAATTTAGGCTTGATTTTGGCCTAATTTGATAATTCTTGTGATACCTGAAATTGTAGGTCTCTTCATTATCTTTCTAGGGACAGTAAGATCACCAAAATCTGATATCTGTAGCTCTAGTAAGCTCTGCGCAAGGCAACAAGGTCAGGATGAGTGAAAAATCCGAAAATTAACAATGTTTAGCGATTAAGCCCATTAATGCAAAAGCAAAAACAATGATTGTAAAAGTTGTCTAATTTCCGTCTCTCTCTGGCTTGTGTGGCTGTAAACTGCGATTTATGCTCATTAATCCTGACCTAACCCTAGACCAAATTAAGTGAAGGAACAACATGGACTGCGCACTGATACGCGCTAGAGAACTCGGGATACTATTTAGCCTTAATTTTGCCTAATTTGACATTTCTTGTGACACCTGAATTTGTAGGTCTCTTCCTTATCTTTCTAGGGACAGCAAGATTACCAAAATCCGATATCTATAGCTCTAGTTATGCTCTGTGCAAGGCAACAAGGTCAAGATGAGTGAAAAATCCGAAAATTAACGATGTTTAGAAATTAAGCCCAATTAAGCCCAATAAGGCAGAACCAAAAACAATGATTGTAAAAGTTATCTAATTTCCGTCTCTCTCTGGCTTTGGTGGCTGTAAACTGCTACTTATGCTTATTAATCCTGACCTAACCCTAGACCAAATTAAGGACCTCTGAATAAGCTTTCTAGCAAGGTATCATATGCCCTAATTGTGCTTAAGATGAGTAAGTTAGGCCCATTTAAGTGAAGGATCATCATGGACTGTGCACTGATCCCTACCAGAGAACTCGGGACCCAATGTAGCCTTGATTTTACCTTAATTTGACAATTCTTGTGAAACCTGAAATTGTAGGTCTCTTCCATATCTTTCTTGGGACAGCAAGATCAGTAAAATCTGATATCTCTAGCTCTAGTTATGCTCTGCGCAAGACAACAAGGCCAGGATGAGTGAAAAATCCGAAAATTAACAATGTTTATCAATTAAGCCCATTAATGTAAAAGAAAAAACAATGATTGTAAAAGTTGCCTATTTTCCGTCTCTCTCTGGATTGTGCGGCTGTAAACTACTATTTATGCTTATTAATCCTGACCTCACCCTAGACCAAATTAAGGGCCTCTGAATAAGCTTTCCAACAAGGAATCATATGCCTTAATTGGGCTTAAGATGAGTAAGTTAGGCCCGTTTAAGTGAAGGAACATCATGGACTGCGCACTGATCCGCGCCAGAGAACTCGGGACCCAATTTAGCCTTGATTTTGGCCTAATTTGACAATTCTTGTGAAACCAGAAATTGTAGGTCTCTTCCTTATCTTTCTAGGGACAGCAAGGTCACCAAAATCCGATATATGTAGTTCTAGTTATGCTCTGTGCAAGGCTAGAAGGTCAGGATGAGTGAAAAATCTGAAAATTAACAATGTGTAGCAATTAAGCCCAATAATGTAAAAGCAAAAACAATGATTGTAAAAGTTGTCAAATTTCCGTCTCTCTCTGGCTTGTGCGGCTGTAAACTGCTACTTATGCTTATTAATCCTTACCTAACCCTAGACCAAATTAAGGGCCTATGAATAAGCTTTCCAATAAGGTATCATATGCCTTAATTGGGCTTAAGATGAGTAAGTTAGGCCCATTTAAGTGAAGGAAGATCATGGACTACGTACTGATCCGCGGTAGTGAACTCGGGACCCAATTTAGCCTTCATTTTGGCCTACTTTGACAATTCTTGTGAAACCTGAAATTGTAGGTCTCTTCCTTATCTTTCTAGGGACAGCTGTGAACACCCATTTTTGTCCGTCTTTTATTTTTATGATATTTTGCTTCAAGGAGATTGCTAATAGTAATAAAGAGAGAAAGAAGAAAAAGAAAATAATAAAGAAAGGAAGTGGGCTCATAATCAATTTGCTGTTGGACGGAGTGGTCTCGTTTAGTGCATTGGACTTGCTGTTGGACGCGGTCCAGGCCATTCCATTGGACTTGCTGTTGGGCCTTGGTCAAGGCGATCCATTGCATTGGACTTGCTTGTGGGCCGGGGTAGTCCCGTCGGTCCATTGCATTTGCCAATGGGCGGGGTGGCCCCGTCCGGTCATTACATTTGCCAATGGGCGGGGTGGTCCCATCCAGTCCCTAGCCCTTCCCAATGGACGGGGTGGTCCCGTCCAATCACTGCACTTGCCAATGGACGGGGTTACCCCATCCAGTCCATTGCTTTTCACGTGAGGATGGAGAGGGTGGTCACGTCCATTGCTTTACACTGCCGATGGGCGGGGGTGGTCCCGTCCATTGCTTTATGCGTCTTTGATGGACGGGTTGGTCCCGTCCATTGCTTTGCGCTGCGATGGGCCGGGGTGGTCCCGTCCATTGCTTTTCACTTGCTGTTGGACGTGGTAGCCCCGTCCTGTCCACTGTAATTATCTTTTCTTGTTGGACGAGGATGTCCGTCCAGTGTATATCTACTTTTTCATATCTAATTTTCTGTTGGAACGAAGAGATTCGATCCACTGCAATTTTATTTTTTGGATGAAGGCTAAAGAATAAAGAAAGAAGAAGAAGAAGGTAATGAAGAGAGGACGAAGAAAAGAAGGAGAAGAGGACAACCAACAAAAAGGGAAAGCGATTGAGTTACTTCTCCTAACCCTAAAAATATCTTAGACATCAGACAAGACCTCTTTTCCTCCTCCACCCATTGGTCCTTCCTCTTCCTCATTGCCCCCCTCATCTTAACCTAGCAGCCCTACTCCTAACCCTAAAAAGCCATCATACACATCAGACAAAACCCCCATCTCCTTCTCTTTTCAAGCATGCAACCTTCACATCAAATCTCCCCTTTTCCACTGCTCACGCCGCCCCCATCTGAGCACACGCTATTGTTGTTCACGCCGCCCCCATCTGAACACACGCTATTGCTGCTCACGCCGCCCCCATCTGAACACACGCTATTGCTGTCCACGTCACCCTCATTTGAACACACGTCATTGCTGCTCAGAACCGCCCAAGCCTTGGATTTCGTACAAACCGACCTTGAAGCCAATGGAGAAGAAGCAAGAAGCCCTCTCCTCTGTCTATAAAAGGAGAGGAAAAAGAGGAGAAAAATGGGGGGACGGATTTTTTTCCGGGGAAAGGACTTATGGTATGATATTTCCGGTGTGAGAAAAGAAAGAAAAAGAGAGAGAGATTTCTATCTAACGTTTTCTTTGTAAGGAAGGGAGATTAGAGATCTGAGTTTCCTTTTCTCTTCCCTATTACTAGAGTGGTTAAGAAGGAAGAGCTGAAGGCCCCAGTAAGATTGAATGTAAAGACTTCGATCTTGAAATCTTATCACTGAGAATAAACAAAATCACTCTTATTCTGCTCTCATTTGGTAACCCTTGTTCTCTTTGTTGATATTATTTCAATAAGTTTCTCGTGACATTCTTATTTTTTTGTGCCAGCTCCTTTGAATAAGTTAGCAAACAGTTTCATTTCTACGTTTCATTTCTGTCCTATTTTCAAGAAGTAAAATCGTTTATTTTACATAAAAATAGAGGATGATCACTTGATCAAAACAATCTTTTTGGGTTTCCCTATGACAAGTGTCATGTTCAACCCTTCAGGTTTTAAGGTTGCTCTGTGGACTTACGTGCCATGTTCAACCTCACATAGGTTCAATAAAAAATTTCACAACTGAGGATGTTTCTTTCTTGAAAGACGATTCTTGGGTAAAACAAATATCTTCAAAGTTATTAATAATTTATACAACTAATTTTGGGTAACCATTTTGTAGATGTTCTAGGGTGTCGTGGGGTTAAGTCTCCATGCCATCCATAGACATAATCGACTCCCGAACCTAAAGTTTTTTTCTAAAGGGTTTCCAACTTCCCTGAAATTAAATAAAGTTGGTGGCGACTCCATGTTTTTTCTCTCAAAGAGGAAAAACCAGTCTTTTTTTCTTGGTCGCTATAGATGGCCACTCCACTAGGGACTTTCCAAGAGAGTCAAGCCCATAAAAATTGGTTTTGCAAATTTTTAGAAACGTGTAGCTTATTTGTTTTACCTTTTACGATTATATCTTCGTTGTTTTTCTCCTTACAATAATTAAATGACAAAACTAAAAATGTTTTATTCATGTCTGTTTGGGTTGTCCTTTTGGTTGGGTTTTTCCTCTTATTTAAATGAGAAGATTTAGTTGTACATACATTTTAACTCACGTTATTGTTATATATGTTTCGCTAACAGTGTTTTTGTTTCCTCCTCCTTTCTTTTCTTTTTTCCCATGTTTTAACAATAGGGTAGAGGACTTATAACCATTGTCATATATACCTATGTTTTTGTTTTGCAGGTTTTGCTTGTCTTCCCTTTTATTTTTACTTTTAAGTGTCACAGGTTTGTATGCCCCCTTTCACACACATCACTATCACATATTGCACACACACTTTGCTCTATACCCGAGCTTGCTAAAAAACCCAAGGATTAGGCGGTGCTATGACGTTGTTATTGAAGAGGTCTTGTGCCTCCCTAATACTTGTCAGTTCACCACTCAGATTGTACATGAGATCATGGAATAGTCATATTGAGAGGGTTTATCCCTACTTGTGGTTAGATTCATGAATCATATCCTTATGAGGGCAATCTGGGGACCATGACTTTTAGAGGTCTAGACCCATCCCAATTTTCACTAATAGAGCAGACCCAGTGGCCAACCTGTTTAAAGTCCTAACCTTAGGGTGTGTCCATCCTTATGTTTTACATGGCTTACGAGATAAGGGGGCGTACTTTTCTTTCCTCTCTCTATCATCATAAGCATAAGTTGTCATGCATATTCATTGTGAATACTCACAAAACTAAGGGCGCCACATTGCTGCCTCAAACTTGAAAGACATACTCTAATATTATTGCACATCTAATAGGCGCTATGTCATAATGAAGGTGATACATACCCATCAGGGTTTTCAACCCCATTGGGTCCCATACGACATGAATCATGCAAGATATATTTACTTCACTATACTCATTTTTTTTGTTGCGTCTCTTTGTTGGAAGATTTTGGTATTCACCTTATAGCAAGAAAATGGAAAAGTTTGGTTCAGAGAAGAATACTAGCAACGAGAGCTGTTCCAAGAAAAGTATCAAGATCGATGGGACACTCAATGACGTGAAGAGATTATGTGAACTCAGCCAGCAAATGTCAGAAAAAGCATGCTCAGACTTTGTCAGCAAGTATGGCAGAATATTGGACCTATTGCATATTCCAGTGGGAGCTCCCGCTCTGAGTGCATTGGCCCAATATTGGAACTCAACTTTGAGATGTTTTGAATTGCCTAACTTGGACATCACTCCAACTATGGAAGAGTATGCTTATATGCTAAGACTACCAATTCAAAAGAAGACTCGCTTCTACATGTATTATGGCCAACATGTAACAGATCAGAAAATAGCAAGTCTATTGGAGCTTCAACCGGAACAGATAGAGAAAACAGAAAAGGGAACCACCAAAGGGTTGAAGAGGCGATTTTTGGAAGTGTATCTCAACAAGCCGGGCCAGCAACAACGATGGGTTACTTTCAACAAAGCACTAGCCCTCATGATATATGGGTTGGTACTCTTTCCTTTTGTACCAGATCTGATTGATCAGTCAGCCATGGATGTTTTCTATAGGGTCGAAGAATATGGTGTAAACCCGGTCCCCGCTATCTTAGCCGAAACTTTCCTCTCCCTACAGGTTTGTCATCAGAATCAACAAGGGAAATTGTGATGTTGTGCGTCAATGTTGTATGTCTGGATCACGACTCACTTGTACGCTCATGATAAAATCGATAGAACAGATGACCAGCTGAAAGGATTCACTCGCATGCAACTAAAGCCACGTAAGCTATATGAGTGGAAACAAGAGTTTGATCAGGCCGACCCGCGATCGTTTAGTTGGATGTGTCCGTGGTATAATGGAGATTCAGTTGTATTCAGTTGTGGAAGTTTGTCAAATGTTCCATTGATGGGTCCCAGAGGTTGTGTATCATACTCACCAGCTTTGGTAATGCGCCAACTCAAGTGGACACAGGATGAACCCACCAAAGAGCTGCTCGATGGGATATTCTTCCTATACCAAGAAGGTGAAGGCATGAAGAGTCAAGCGATAGCAAGAAGGTCGGCGTGGAATGATATTCATATGAAAGGACCGGAGGAATTAGGAAGGCGAGTCATAGCTCACACAAAAAGATATGAAGCATGGAGAGAAGCAAGAAGAGGTTTCCCTCCAAGACCTGCATCCCCTCTCCATAAGGAAAATAATCCTCTTACCAAAGATCAAGTGTTGAAAGAAATCCAAGTTTTAAAAGCTCAGATGAGGGTTTTTGATGAGAAGGACCAAGTTGCCGAAGTAACTATTGTCACGCTCCGAAGACAAGTGCAGAAGCTAGCTTTGGACGATGCCCACGAAGCCCGTAGTCGCACAAAAAGGGCAAGAAAGACAAAGAAGCGAAACTCGAGAGCTCTTGGCAAAAATAGGATGTCAAGAGAAGATGCTTGCCAAACTTCAAAAGAAGAAAAAAGAGCTTGAGACAAATGTAGGGGTTCATGTTGAAACAATACATATACTAGAGAGAGAGTTGAATCCCTGCAAGAATCCTTGGCCCAAACAAGTGTACTCTAATCGAGGATGGGATGAAGCAGCCAAGTATCACCGACTACTAGCGAGAAGCCAACATAAGAGAAGATTGGCTCAGAAACAAGATAAAAGACTACGAAAGGGTTGAAGTTCAACGTCACGCAGAATGGGTAAAGGGATGGAAATTAGTGGTGAAGGATGTAATGGATGAAAAGGAAGCATGGAAGAGAAAATACGAGGACGTGATGGATAAGCTCCAATATCACACTTCCCACCAGGTGGTGGAGCGGTTTGAAGAGGCATCCGTCCACATTCGTATAAACCATTTCCTTCGACTACCACCAAAGGTGACCGAATTCTTCAATAATTTTGGAAAACTTGCCAGAGGGTTCAGGAAAAAGAAGATGAGACTTTTAACATAGAACTTTGTAGACCTCGAAGAAAGATGGAAACTATCAATGTACTTCTTTTATTTTGATCAAAGACTCATGATTTGTATCAAAATATTTATAATGGAATGGAAGTTTTCATCCATGTCTTTCGAGCATTTCTAGATGATATCTATCGAGGAGTACATTCTCCCGTAGATACATCATCAACATTTTTTATCCTAAAAACGACGTGTTTTCTGTGTAAATGAGGACGTTGCTAGTACGAGTGTGGTTCATCGAGGAGTGGATTCTCCCATGGACTTGACACCAACTTCATTCAAACTAAAGGGAACCATACCACTAGATTTGATTGCAGGATGGGTTTTCTTGCTATAGGTGTAATACGACAGTCTTCTTCCAAAAGTACCCTCACAATTGAACGAAGGATAATAATCTGCCCATGCATGCATACACGCACACAAAATTTTGAATTGGCTAATAAGTTTTTTAAAATGCTTTACGAGAATCACGTCCTTCGAGGATTCCCGGAACCATTATGCGACCTAGGAAAGGTAACACCAACCAAACCCGAGTTTCACGATACGGATCTCGGACCAGGATGGCTGCCAATGCGTTTGAGGAAGGAAGAAACCTAAGCTATGAGATAGATGATGTGAGGGGAAGAATAAAGCGAGATGATTGAAACCGAAGCAAGATTAGAAGCCATACTACAAGATATGAGGAATCTCCAGCATGCTTGGTGCAAACAGGAGATACAATTGAACCTGGTAGGCAGCGGATTTCTTCGTGGTAACAACACCAATGTTTTCAAACATTAGCACGGGTCTCATTCAGGAGTGTCCGGACCCCGACGGACACATCACGGCACTAATAACACTTCCCATTGGAGAAGGATATCCCCCTTTCGAAAATGCCTATCATGAAGTCACGGGCTACACCAGCCAACATGGGAGAAACCACATGTATCTACTCACTGACCAATCAGCGGGAGTCCAGGCTGGTAAGGATAAGATGAGAGATGAATGGATGGAGAAAATGGAAGAATAGATAAAAGCGATAAAAGGCCCGAGTACCTACGACCCTCCCGGATAGAAGAACTCGGTCCCGCCACGGATGTCGTGATCCCCAAGGACTTCAAGAATCGACTTCTCCAAATATGATGGAAGTGGGAACCCACGATTTCACCTCATTAGTTACGCCACCAAGATGGCAATC
>JAUPTC010000013.1:8002091-8022447 GCA_030762895.1 Sophora flavescens
GACAAATCTTCTGAAACATGAAATTGTAGGTCTCTTCCTTATCTTTCTAGGGACAGCAAGATCACCAAAATCCGATATCTGTAGCTCTAGTTATGCTCTGCGCAAGCCAACAAGGTCAGGATGAGTGGGAAATCCGAAAATTAACAATGTTTAGTAATTAAGCCCAATAATGTAAATGCAAAAAACAATGATTGTAAATGTTGTCTATTTTTCATCTCTCTCTGGATCGTGCGGCTGTAAACTGCTATTAATGCTGACTAATCCTGACCAAACCCTAGACCAAATTAAGGGCCTTTGAATAAGCTTTCCAACAACGTATCATATGCCTTAATTGGGCTTAAGATGAGTAAGTTAGGCCCATTTAAGTGAAGGAACATCCTGGACTGCGTACTGATAAGCGCCAGAGAACTCGGGACAAATTTAGCCTTGATTTTGGCCTAATTTGACAATTCTTGTTATTGTTGGTCTCTTCCTTATCTTTCTAGGGACAGCAAGATCACCAAAATCCGATATTTGTATCTCTAGTTATGCTCTGCGCAAGGCAACAAGGTCAGGATGAGTGGAAAATCCGAAAATTAACAATCTGTAGTAATTAAGCCCAATTAAGCCCTATAATGTAAATGCAAAAAACAATGATTGTAAAAGTTTTCTATTTTCCATCTCTCTGGTTTGTGCGGCTGTAAACTGCTATTAATGCTTATTAATCCCGACCTCTCCCTAGACCAAATTAATGGCCTCTGAATAATCTTTTCAACAAGATATCATATGTCTTAATTGGGCATAAGATGAGTAAGTTAGCCCCATTTAAGTGAAGGAACTTCATAGACGGCGAACTGATCAGCGCCAGAGAACTCAGCACCCAATTCAGCCTTGATTTTGGCCTAATTTGACAATTCTTGTGCAATCTGAAATTGTAGGTCTCTTCCTTATCTTTATAGGGACAGCAAGATCCCCAAAATCCGATATTTGTAGCTCTAGTTATGCTCTGCGAAAGGCAACAAGGTCAGGATGAGTGAAAATCCGAAAATTAACAATGTTTGGCAATTAATCCCAATAACGTAAAAGCAAAAACAATGATTGTAAAAGTTGTCTAATTTCCGTCTTTCTCTAGCTTGTGCGGCAGTAAACCGCTATTTATGCTTATTGATCCTGGCCTAACCCTACACCAAATTAAGGGCCTCTGAATAAGTTTTCCAACAAGATATCATATGCCTTAATTGGGCTTAAGATGGGTAAGTTAGGCCCATTTAAGTGAAAGAACATCATGGACTGCGCACTGATCCGCCCCAGAGAACTCGGGACCCAATTTAGTCTTGATTTTGGCCTAATTTGACAATTCTTGTGAAACCTGAAATTGTAGGTCTCTTCCTTATCTTTCAAGGGACAGCAAGATCTCTAAAATCTGATATCTGTTGCTCTTGTTATGCTCTGCGCAAGGCAACTTGGTGAGGATGAGTGAAAAATCCGAAAATTAACAATGTTTGGCAATTAAGCCCAATAATGTAAAAGCAAAAACAATGATTGTAAAAGTTGTCTAATTTCCATCTCTCTCTGGCTTGTGCTGCTGTAAACTATTATTTATGCTTATTAATCATGAATTAACCCTAGACCAAATTAAGGGCCTCTGAATAAGCTTTCCAACAAGGTATCATATGCCTTAATTGGGCTTAAGATGAGTTAGATAGGCCCATTTTAGTGAAGGAACATCATGGACTACGCACTGATCCGCGCCAGAGAACTCGGGACCCAACTTAGCCTTGATTTTGGCCTAATTTGACAATTCTTTTGAAACCTGAAATTGTAGGTCTCTTCCTTATCTTTCTAGGGACAGCAAGATCACCAAAATCCGATATCTGTAGCTTTAGTTACGCTCTACGCAAGGCAACAAGGTCATGATGAGTGAAAAATCCGGAAATTAACAATGTTATCAATTAATCCCAATTAAGCCCAATAATGTAAAAGCAAAAACAATGATTGTAAAAGTTGTCTAATTTCCGTCTCTCTCTGGTTTGTGCGGCTGTAAATTGCTATTTTTCTTATTAATCCTGACCTAACCCTAGACCAAATTACGGGTCTCTGAATAAGCTTTCCAACAAGGTATCATATGCCTTAATTGGGCTTAAGATGAGTAAGTTAGGCCCATTTAAGTGAAGGAACATCATGGATCGACGCCGATCCATGACAGAGAGAACTCGGGACCCAATTTATCCTTGATTTTAGCCTAATTTGACAATTCTTGTGAAACCTTAAATTGTAGGTCTCTTCCTTATCTTTCTGGGGACAGCAAGATCACCAAAATCCGATATCTGTAGCTCTAGTTATGCTCTGCGCAAGCCAACAAGGTCAGGATGAGTGAAAAATCCGAAAATTAACAATGTTTAGCAATTAAGCCCAATTTTGCCCAATAATGTAAAAGCAGAAACAATGATTGTAAAAGTTGTCTAATTTTTGTCTTTCTCTGGCTTGTGCGGCAGTAAACTGCTATTTATTCTTATTAATCATGACCTAACCTTAGTCCAAATTAACGGCCTCTGAATAAGCTTTCCCCCAAGGTATCATATGCCTTAATTGGGCTTAAGATGAGTACGTTAGGCCCATTTAAGTGAAGGAACATCATGGACTGGGCACTGATCCGCACCAGAGAAACCGGGACCCAATTTAGCCTGGATTTTGGCCTAATTTGACTATTTTAGTGAAACATGAAATTGTAGGTCTCTTCCTTATCTTTCTATGGACAGCAAGATCACAAAAATCCGATATCCGTAGCTCTAGTTATGATCTGCGCAAGGCAACGAGGTCCGGATGAGTGAAAAATCCGGAAATTAACAATGTTATCAATTAAGCCCAGTTAAGCCCAATAATGTAAAAGCAAAAACAACGATCGTAAAAGTTGTCTAATTTTCATTTCCCTCTGGCTTGTGCGGCTATAAACTGCTATTTATGCTTATTAATCCTGACCTAACCCTAGACCAAATTAAGGGCCTCTGAATAATCCTTCCAACAAGGTATTATATGCCTTAATTGGGCTTAAGATGAGTAAGTTATGCCCATTTAAGTGAAGGAACATCATGGACTGCACACTGATCCGCACCAGAGAACTCAGGACCCAATTTAGCCTTGATTTTGGCCTAATTTGGCAATTCTTAAACCTGAAATTGTAGATCTCTTCCTTATCTTTCTAGGGACAGCAAGATCACGAAAATCCGATATCTGTAGCTCTAGTTATGCTATGCGCAAGGCAACAAGGTCAGGATGAGTGAAAAATCCGAAAGTTAACAATGTTTAGAAATTAAGCTCAACTAAGCCCAATAAGGTAAAACCAAAAACAATGATTGTAAAATTTGTCTAATTTGGGTCTCTCTCTGACTTGTGCGGCTATAAGCTGCTATTTATGATTTTTAATCTAGACCTAACCCTAGACCAAATTAAGGGCCTATGAATAAGCTTTCCTACATGGTATCATATGCCTTAATTGGGCTTAAGATGAGTAATTTAGGCCCATTTAAGTGAAGGAACGTCACGGACTGCGCACTGATCCGCGCCAGGGAACTCGGGACCCAATTTAGCCTTGATTTTGGCCTAATATGACAATTCTTGTGAAACCTGAAATTGTAGGTCTCTTCCTTATCTTTCAAGGGACAGCAAGAACACCTAAATCCGATATATGTTGCTCTAGTTATGCTCTGTGCGAGGCAACAAGGTCAGGATGAGTGAAAAATCCGAAAATTAACAATGTTTGGCAATTAAGCCCAAATATGTAAAAGCAAAAACAATGATTGTAAAAGTTGTCTAATTTCCGTCTCTCTCTGTCTTATGCGGCTGTAAACTGGTTTTTATGCTTATTAATCCTGACCTAACCCTAGACCAACTTAAGGGCATCTGGATAAGCTTTCCAACACGGTATCATATGCCTTAATTGGGTTTAAGATGAGAAAGTTAGGCCCATTTAAGCGAAGAAACATCATGGAATGTGCTCTGATCTGCGCCAGAGAACTCGTGGTCCAATTCAGACTTGATTTTGGCCTAATTTGACAATTCTTGTGCCACCTGAAATTGTAGGTCTCTTCCTTATCTTTCTAGGGACAGCAAGACAACCAAAATCCGATTTCTGTAGCTCTAGTTATGCTCTGTGCAAGGCAACAAGGTCAGGATGAGTGAAAAATCCGAAAATTAACAATGTTTAGCAATTACTCCCAATTAAGCCCAATAAGGTAAAAGCAAAAACAATGATTGTAAAAGTTGTCTAATTTCCGTCTCTCTCTGGCTTGTGCGGCTGTAAACTGCTATTTTTGCTTATTAATCCTTACCTAACCCCAGACCAAATTAAGGGCCTCTGAATAAGCTTACCAACAAGGTATCATATGCATTAATTGGGCTTAAGATGAGTAATTCAGGCTCATTTAAGTGAAGGAACATCATGGACTGCACATCGATCCGTGCTAGAGAACTCGGGACCCAATTTAGCCTTGATTTTGGCCTAATTTGACAATTTAGCCTTGTAGGTCTCTTCCTTATCTTTCAAGGGACAGCAAGAACACCTAAATCCGATATATGTTGCTCTAGTTATGCTCTGCGCAAGGCAACAAGGTCTGGATGAGTGAAAAATCCAAAAATTAACAATGTTTAGCAATTAAGCCCAATAATGTAAAATAAAAAACAATGATTGTAAAAGTTGTCAAAATTCTTCTCTCTCTGGCTTGTGCGGCTGTAAACTTCTATTTATGCTTATTACTCCTGGCCAAACCCTATACCAAATTAAGGGCCTCTGAATAAGCTTTCCAACAAGGTATCATATGCCTTAATTGGGCTTAAGATGAGTAAGTCAGGCTCAATTAAGTGAAGCAACATCATGGACTCGCCCACCGATCCGCACCAGAGAACCCGGGACACAATTTAAACTTGATTTTGGCCTAATTTGACAATTCTTGTCAAACCTGAAATTATAGGTCTATTCCTTATCTTTCTAGGGATAGTTAGATCACCAAAATTCGATATCTGTAGCTCTAGTTATGCTCTGCGCAAGGCAACAAGGTCAGGATGAGTGAAAAATCCGAAAATTAACAATGTTTAGCAATTAAGCCCAATAATGTGAAAGCAAAAACAATGATTGTAAAAGGTGTCTATTTTCCGACTCTCTCTGGGTTGTGCGGTTGTAAACTGCTATTTATGCTTATTAATCCCGACATAACCCTAGTCCAAACTAAGGGCCTCCGAATAAGCTTTCCAACAAGGTATCATATGTCTTAATTGGGCTTAAGATGAGTAAGTTAGGCCCATTTAAGTGAAGGAACATCATGGACTACGCACTGATCCGAGCCAGAGAACTCGGGACCCAATTTAGCCTTGATTTTGGGCTAATTTGGCAATTCTTTTGAAACCTTAAATTGTTGGTCTCTTCCTTATCTTTCTAGGGACAGCAAGATCACCAAAATCCGATATATGTAGCTCTAGTTATGCTCTGCGCAAGGCTACAAGGTCAGGATGAGTTAGAAATCCGAAAATTATAAATTTTTAGCAATTAAGCCCAATAATGTAAAAGTAAAAACAATGATTGTAAAAGTTGTCTAATTTCCGTCTCTCTCTGGCTTGTGCGGCTGTAAACTGTTATTTATGCTTATTAATCCTGACCTAACCCTAGACCAAATTAAGGGCCTCTGAATAATCTTTCCAACAAGGTATCATATGCCTTAATTGAGTTTAAGATGAGTAAGTTAGGCCGATTTAAGTGAAGGAATCATGGACTGCACACTGATCCGTGGCAGAGAACTCGGGACCCAATTTAGCCTTGATTTTGGACTAATTTGACAATTTTTGTGAAACCTGATATTGTAGGTCTCTTCCTTATCTTTCTAAGGACAGCAAGATCACCAAAATCCGATATCTGAAGCACTAGTTATGCTCTGCGCAAGGCTACAAGGTCAAGATGAGTTAAAAATCCTAAAATTAACAATGTGTAGCAATTAAGCCCAATAATGTTAAAGCAAAAACAATGATTGTAAAAGTTGTCAAATTTCCATCTCTCTCTGGCTTGTGCGGCTGTAAACTGCTATTTTTGCTTATTAATCCTGGCCTAACCCTAGACCAAATTCAGGGCCTCTGAATAAGCTTTCCTACAAGGTATCATATGCCTTAATTGGTCTTAAGATGAGTAAGTTATGCCTATTTAAGTGAAGGAACATCATGGACTGCGCACTGATCCGTGCTAGAGAACTCGGGACCCAATTTAGCCTTGATTTTGGCCTAATTTGACAATTCTTATGAAACCTGAAATTGTAGGTCTCTTCCTTATCTTTCTAGGGACAGCAAGATCACCAAAATCTGATATCTGAAGCTCTAGTTATGCTCTGCGCAAGGCTACAAGGTCAAGATGAGTTAAAAATCCTAAAATTAACAATGTGTAGCAATTAAGCCCAATAATGTAAAAGCAAAAACAATGATTGTAAAAGTTGTCAAATTTTCTTCTCTCTCTGGCTTGTGCGGCTGTAAACTGCTACTTATGCTTATTAATACTTACCTAACCCTAGACCAAATTAAGGGCCCTTGAATAAGCTTTCCAACAAGGAATCATATGCCTTAATTGGGCTTAAGATGAGTAAGTTAGGCCCGTTTAAGTGAAGGAACATCATGGACTGCGTACTGATCCTCGCCAGAGAACTCGGGATCCTATTTAGCCTTGATTTTGGACTTATTTGACAATTCTTGTGAAACATGAAATTGTAGGTCTCTTCCTTTTCTTTCTAGGGACAACAAGATTACCAAAATCCGATATCTGTAGCTCTAGTTGTGCTCTGTGTAAGGCAACAAGGTCAGGATGCGTGAAAAATCCGAAAATTAACAATGTTTAGCAATTAAGCCCAATAAGGTAAAACCAAAAACACTGATTGTAAAATTTCTAATTTCCGTCTCTCTTTGACTTTTGCAGATGTAAACTGCTATTTATGCTTATTAATCCCGACCTAACCCTAGACCAAATTAAGGGACTCTAAATAAGCTTTGCAACAAGGTATCATATGCCTTAATTGGGCTTAAGATGAGTAAGTTAGGCCCATTAAAGTGAAGGAACATCATGGGCTGTGTACTGATCCGCGCCACAGAACTCGGGACCCAATTTAGCCTTGATTTTGGCCTAAATTGACAATTCTGGTGAAGCCTGAAATTGTAGGTGTTTTCCTTATCTTTCTAGGGATAGCAAGATCACCAAAATCCGATATATGTAGCTCTAGTTATGCTCTGCACACGGTATCAAGGTCAGGATGAGTGAAAAATCTGAAAATTAACAATGTTTGGCATTTAAGCCCAATAATGTAAAAGAAAAAACAACGATTTTAAAAGTTGTAAAATTTTCTTTCTCTCTCTGGCTTGTGCGGCTGTAAATTGCTATTTATGGTTATTAATCCTGGCCTAACCCTAGACCAAATTAAGGGCCTCTGAATAAGCTTTCAAACAAGGTATCATATGCCTTAATTGGGCATAAGACGAGTAATTTAGGCCCATTTAAGTGAAGGAACATCATGGATGCGCATGACCGATCCACGCCAGAGAACTCGGGACCCAATTTACCCTTGATTTTGGCCTAATTTGACAATTCTTGAGAAACCAGAAATTGTAGGTCTCTTCCTTATCTTTCAACGCACAGCAAGATCACCCGAAACCGATATCCGTAGCTCTTGTTATGGTCTGCGCAAGGCCTCAAGGTCAGGATGAGTGAAAAATCCGAAAATTAACAATGTTTAGCTATAAAGCCCAATAATGTAAAAGCAAAAACAATGATTGTAAAAGTTGTCAAATTACCATCTCTCTCTGGTTTGTGCGGCTGTAAACTGCTATTTATGCTTATTAATCCTGACCTAACCCTAGACCAAATTAACGGCCTCTAAATAAGCTTTCCAACAAGGTATCATATGCCTTAATTAGGCTTAAGATGAGTAAGTTAGGCCCATTTAAGTGAAGGAACATCATGGACTGCGCACTGATCCGCGCCAAAGAACTCGGGATCCTATTTACCCTTGATTTTGGCCTAATTTGATAATTCTTGTGAAACCAGAAATTGTAGGTCTATTCCTTATCTTTCCAGGGACAGCAAGATCACCAAAATCCGATAACTGTAGCTCTAGTTATGCTATGCGCAAGGCAACAAGGTCAGGATGGCGAAAATTAACAATGTTTAAAAATTAAGCCCAATAATGTAAAAGCAAAATCAATGATTGTAAAAGTTGTCTAATTTTCGTCTCTCTCTAACTTGTGCGGCTGTAAACTGCTATTTATGCTCATTAATCCTGACCTAACCCTAGACCAAATTAAGGGCCTCTGAATAAGCTTTCCAACAAGGTATCATATGCCTTAATTTGGCTTAAGATGAGTATGTTAGGCCCATTTAAGTGAAGGAACATCATGGACTGCGCATTGATCCATGCTAGTGAACTCGGGACCCAATTTAGGCTTGATTTTGGCCTAATTTGATAATTCTTGTGATACCTGAAATTGTAGGTCTCTTCATTATCTTTCTAGGGACAGTAAGATCTCCAAAATCTGATATCTGTAGATCTAGTAAGCTCTGCGCAAGACAACAAGGTCAGGATGAGTGAAAAATCCGAAAATTAACAATTTTTAGCGATTAAGCCCATTAATGCAAAAGCAAAAACAATGATTGTAAAAGTTGTCTAATTTCCGTCTCTCTCTGGCTTGTGTGGCTGTAAACTGCTATTTATGCTCATTAATCCTGACCTAACCCTAGACCAAATTAAGGGCCTCTGAATAAGCTTTCCAACAAGGTATCATATGCCTTAATTGGGCTTAAGATGAGTAAGTTAGGCCCATTTAAGTGAAGGAACATCATGGACTGTGCACTGATCCGCGCCAGAGAACTCGGGATACTATTTAGCCTTAATTTTGCCTAATTTGACATTTCTTGTGACACATGAAATTGTAGGTCTCTTCCTTATCTTTCTAGGGACAGCAAGATTACCAAAATCCGATATCTGTAGCTCTAGTAATGCTCTGTGCAAGGCAACAAGGTCAAGATGAGTGAAAAATCCGAAAATTAATAATGTTTAGCTAATTAAGCCCAATTAATGTAAGAACCAAAAACAATGATTGTAAAAGTTATCTAATTTCCGTCTTCTCTTGGCTTGGGGGCTGTAAACTACTACTTATGCTTATTAATCCTGACCTAACCCTAGACCAAATTAAGGGCCTCTGAATAAGCTTTCCAGCAAGGTATCATATGCCCCAATTGTGCTTAAGATGAGTAAGTTAGGCCCATTTAAGTGAAGGATCATCATGGACTGTGCACTGATCCGTGACAGAGAACTCGGGACCCAAAATAGCCTTGATTTTGACTTAATTTGACAATTCTTGTGAAACCTGAAATTGTAGGTCTCTTCCATATCTTTCTAGGGACTGCAAGATCAGCAAAATCCGATATCTCTAGCTCTAGTTATGCTCTGCGCAAGACAACAAGGTCAGGATGAGTGAAAAATCCGAAAATTAACAATGTTTATCAATTAAGCCCATTAATGTAAAAGAAAAAACAATGATTGTAAAAGTTGCCTATTTTCCGTCTCTCTCTGGATTGTGCGGCTGTAAACTACTATTTATGCTTATGAATCATGACCTAACCCTAGACCAAATTAAGGGCCTCTGAATAAGCTTTCCAACAAGGTGTCATATGCCTTAATTGGGCTTAAGATGAGTAAGTTAGGCCCATTTAAGTGAAGCAACATCATGGACTGCACACTGATCAGGGCCAGAGAACTCGGGACCCAATTTAGCCTTGATTTTGGCCTAATTTGACAATTCTTGTGAAACCAGAAATTGTAGTTCTCTTCCTTATCTTTCTAGGGACAACAAGATCACCAAAATCCGATATATCTAGTTCTAGTTATGCTCTGCGCAAGGCTAGAAGGTCAGGATGAGTGAAAAATCTGAAAATTAACAATGTTTAGCAATTAAGCCGATTAATGTAAAAGCAAAAAACAATGATTGTAAAAGTTGTCTAATTTCCGTCTCTCTCTGGCTTGTGCGGCTGTAAACTGCCATTTATGCTTATTAATCCTAATAAGCTTTCCAACAAGGTATCCTATGCATTAACTGGGCTTAAGATGAGTAAGTTAGGACCATTTAAGTGAAGGAACATCATGGACTGCACACTGATCCGCGCCAGAAAACTCGGGAACCAATTTAGCTTTGATTTTAGCCTAATTTAACAATTCTTGTGAAACCAGAAATTGTGGTTCTCTTCCTTATCTTTATAGGGACAGCAAGATAACCAAAATCCGATATATGTAGCTCTAGTTATGCTCCGCGCAAGGCTACAAGGTCAGGATGAGTGAAAAATCCGAAAATTAACAATGTTTAGCAATTAAGCCCAATAATGTAAAAGCAAAAACAATGATTGTAAAAGTTGTCTAATTTTCCTCTCTCTCTGGCTTGTAAGACAGTAAACTGCTATTTATGCTTATTAATCCCGACCTCACCCTAGACCAAATTAAGGGCCTATGAATAAGCTTTCCAACATGGAAACATATGCCTTAATTGGGGTTAAGATGAGAAAGTTAGGCCCATTTAAGCGAAGGAACATCATGGACTGCACACTGATCCGCGCAAAGAACTCGGTATCCAATTTAGCCTTGATTTTGGCTTAATTTGACAATTTTTGTGACACCTGAAAATGTAGGTCTCTTCCTTATATTTCTAGGGACAGCAAGATCACCAAAACCGATTATCGTAGCTCAAGTTATGCTCGCGCAAGGCAACAAGGTCAGGATGAGTGAAAAATCCGAAAATTAACAATGTTTAGCAATAAAGCCCAATTAAGCCCAACACGGTAAAACCAAAAACAATGATTGTAAAATTTCTATTTTCTTTCTCTCTCTGGCTTGTGCGGCTGTAAACTGCTATTTATGCTTATTAATCCTGACTTAACCCTAGACCAAATTAAGGACCTCTGAATAAGCTTTCCAACAAGGTATCATATGCCTTAATTGGGCTTAAGACGAGTAATTTAGGCCCATTTAAGTGAAGGAACATCATGGACTGCGCACTGATCCGCGCTAGAGAACTCGGGACCCAATTTAGCCTTGATTTTGGCCTAATTTGACAATTCTTCTGAAACCTGAAATTGTTGGTCTGTTCCTTATCTTTCTAGGGACAACAAGATCACCAAAATCCGATATCTGTAGCTCTTGTTATGCTCTGCGCAAGGTAACAAGGTCAGGATGAGTGAAAAATCCGAAAATTAACAATGCTTAGCAATTAAGCCCAATAATGTAAAACCAAAAACAATGATTGTAAAAGTTGTAAAATTTCCGTCTCTCTCTGGCTTGTGCGGCTGTAAACAGCTATTTATGGTTATTAATCCTGGCCTAACCCTAGACCAAATTAAGGGCATCTGAATAAGCTTTCCAACAAGGTATCATATGCCTTAATTGGGCTTAAGATGAGTAAGTTAGGCCCATTTAAGTGAAGGAACATCATGGACTGCCCACTGATCCGTGCTAGAGAACTCGGGACCCAATTTACCCTTGATTTTGGACTAATTTGATAATTCTTGTGAAACCAGAAATTGTAGGTCTCTTCATTATCTTTCCAGGGACAGCAAGATCACCAAAATCTGATATTTGTAGCTCTAGTATGCTCTGCGCAAGGCAACATGGTCAGGATGAGTGAAAAATCCGAAAATTAACAATGTTTAGAAATTAAGCCCATTAATGTAAAAGCAAAATCAATGATTGTAAAAGTTCTCTAATTTTCGTCTCTCTCTGGCTTGTTCGGCTGTAAACTACTATTTATGCTTATTAATCCTGATCTAACCCTAGACAAATTAAGGGCCTCTGAATAAGCTTTTCGACATGGTATCATATGCCTTCATTGGGCTTAAGATGAGTAAGTTAGTCCCATTTAAGTGAAGGAACATTATGGACTGCGTACTGATCCGCGCCATAGAACTCGGGATGCAATTTAGCCTTGATTTCGGCATAATTTGACAATTCTTGTGAAACCAGAAATTGTAGGTCTCTTCCTTATATTTCTAGGGACAGCAAGATCACCAAAATCCGATATCTGTAGCTCTAGTTATGCTCTGCGCAAGGCAACATGGTCAGGATGAGTGAAAAATCCGAAAATTAACAATGTTTAGCAATTAAGCCCATTAATGTAAAAGATAAAATAATGATTGTAAAAGTTGTCTAATTTCTATCTTTATCTGGCTTGTGCGGCTGTAAACTGCTATTTATGCTTATTAATCCTGACCTAACCCTATACCAAATTAAGGGCCTCTGAATAAGCTTTCCAACAAGGTATCATATGCCTAATTTGGGCTTAAGATGAGTAAGTTAGGCCCATTTAAGTGAAGGAACATCATGGACTGCGCACTGATCCGTGCTAGAGAACTCGGGATCCAATTTAGCCTTGATTTTGGCTTAATTTGACAATTCTTTTGAAACCTGAAATTGTAGGTCTCTTCCTTATCTTTTTAGGGATAGCAAGATCACCAAAATCCGATATATGTAGCTCAAGTTAAGCTCTGCGCAAGGCAACAAGGTCAGGATGAGTGAAAAATCCGAAAATTAACCACGTTTAGTAATTAAGCCCATTAATGTAAAATCAAAAATAATGATTGTAAAAGTTGTCTAATTTCCATCTATCTCTGGCTTGTGCTGCTGTAAACCGCCATTTATGGTTATTAATCCTGACCTAACCCTAGACCAAATTAAAGGCCTCTGAATAAGCTTTCCAACAAGGTATCACATGCCTTAATTGGGCTTAAGATGAGTAAGTTAGGCCCATTTAAGTGAAGAAACATTATGGACTGCACACTGATCTGCGCCAGAGAACTCGGGATCCAATTTAGCCTTGATTTTGGCCTAATTTGACAATTCTTGTGAAACCTGAAATTGTACGTCTCTTCCTTATCTTTCTAGTGACAGCAAGATCACCAAAAACCCATATCTGTAGCTCTAGTTATGCTCTATGCAAGCCATCAAGGTCAGGATGAGTGAAAAATCCGAAAATTAACAATGTTTAGCAAATAAGCCCAATTAAGCCCAATAAGGTAAAACCAAAAACAATGATTGTAAAATTTGTCTAATTTTCATCTCTATCTTGCTTGTGCAGCTGTAAACTGTGATTTATGCTTATTAATCCTGACCTAACACTAGACCAAATTAAGGGCCTCTGAATAAGCTTTCCAATATGGTATCATATGCCTTAATTGGTCTTAAGATGAGTATGTTAGGTCCATTTAAGTGAAGGAACATCATGGACTGCGCACTGATCCGTGCTAGAGAACTCGGGACCCAATTTAGCCTTGATTTTGGCCAAATTTGATAATTCTTGTGAAACCTGATATTGTAGGTCTCTCCCTTATCTTTCTAGGGACAGAAAAATCACAAAAAATCTGATATCTATAGCTCTAGTATGCTCTGTGCAAGGCAACAAGGTCAGGATGAGTGAAAAATCCGAAAATTAACAATGTTTAGCAATTAAGCCCATTAATATAAAAGAAAAAAAATGATTTAAAAAGTTGTCTAATTTCCGTCTCTCTCTGGCTTGTGCGACTGTAAACTGCTATTTAAGCTTATTAATCGTGGCCTAACCCTAGACAAATTAAGGGCCTCTGAATAAGCTTTCCAACAAGGTATCATATGCCTTAATTGGGCTTAAGAAGAGTAAGTTAGGCCCATTTAATTGAAGGAACATCATGGATTGTGCACTGATCCGCTCCAGAGAACTCAGGATACTACTTTGCCTTGATTTTGGCCTAATTTGACATTTCTTATGAAACCTGAAATTGTAGGTCTCTTCCTTATCTTTCTAGGGACAACAAGATCACCAAAATCCGATATCAGTAGCTCTAATTATCCTCTGTGCAAGCCAACAAGGTCAGGATGAGTGAAAAATTCAAAAATTAACAATATTTAGCAAATAAGCTCAATTAACCCAATAAGGTAAAACCAAAAACAATGATTGTAAAATTTGTCTAATTTCAGTCTATCTCTGGCTTGTGCGGCTGTAAACTGCGATTTATGCTTATTAATCCTGACCTAACACTAGACCAAATTAAGGGCATCTGAATAAGCTTTCCAACAAGGTATCATTGGCCTTAATTAGGCTTAAGACGAGTAAGCTAGGTCCATTTAAGTGAAGGAACATCATGGACTGCACACTGATCCGCGCTAGAGAACTCGGGAGCCAATTTAGCCTTGATTTTGGCCTAATTTGATAATTCTTGTGGAACTTGAAATTATAGGTCTCTTCCTTATCTTTCTAGGGACAGCAAGATCACCAAAATCCGATATCTGTAGCTCTAGTAAGCACTGCGCAAGGCAACAAGGTCAGGATGAGTGAAAAATCCGTAAATTAACAATGTTTAGCGATTAAGCCCATTAATGTAAAAGCAAAAACAATGATTGTAAAAGTCGTCTAATTTTCGCCTCTCTCTAACTTGTGCGGCTGTAAACTGCTATTTATGCTCATTAATCCTGACCTAACCCTAGACCAAATTAAGGGCTTCTGAATAAGCTTTCCAACAAGGTATCATATGCCTTAATTGGGCTTAAGATGAGTATGTTAGGCCCATTTAAGTGAAGGAACATCATGGACTGCGCACTAATCCGTGCTAGTGAACTCGGGACCCAATTTAGGCTTGATTTTGGCCTAATTTGATAATTCTTGTGATACCTGAAATTGTAGGTCTCTTCATTATCTTTCTAGGGACAGTAAGATCACCAAAATCAGATATATGTAGCTCTAGTAAGCTCTGCGCAAGGCAACAAGGTCAGGATGAGTGAAAAATCCGAAAATTAACAATGTTTAGCGATTAAGCCCATTAATGCAAAAGCAAAAACAATGATTGTAAAAGTTGTCTAATTTCCGTCTCTCTCTGGCTTGTGTGGCTGTAAACTGCGATTTATGCTCATTAATCCTGACCTAACCCTAGACCAAATTAAGTGAAGGAACATCATGGACTGAGCACTGATACGCGCCAGAGAACTCGGGATACTATTTAGCCTTAATTTTCCCTAATTTGACATTTCTTGTGACACCTGAATTTGTAGGTCTCTTCCTTATCTTTCTAGGGACAGCAAGATTACCAAAATCCGATATCTATAGCTCTAGTTATGCTCTGTGCAAGGCAACAAGGTCAAGATGAGTGAAAAATCCGAAAATTAACGATGTTTAGCAATTAAGCCCAATTAAGCCCAATAAGGCAGAACCAAAAACAATGATTGTAAAAGTTATCTAATTTCCGTCTCTCTCTGGCTTTGGCGGCTGTAAACTGCTACTTATGCTTATTAATCCTGACCTAACCCTAGACCAAATTAAGGGCCTCTGAATAAGCTTTCTAGCAAGGTATCATATGCCCTAATTGTGCTTAAGATGAGTAAGTTAGGCCCATTTAAGTGAAGGATCATCATGGACTGTGCACTGATCCCTGCCAGAGAACTCGGGACCCAATGTAGCCTTGATTTTAACTTAATTTGACAATTCTTGTGAAACCTGAAATTGTAGGTCTCTTCCATATCTTTCTTGGGACAGCAAGATCAGCAAAATCCGATATCTCTAGCTCTAGTTATGCTCTGCGCAAGACAACAAGGTCAGGATGAGTGAAAAATCCGAAAATTAACAATGTTTATCAATTAAGCCCATTAATGTAAAAGAAAAAACAATGATTGTAAAAGTTGCCTATTTTCCGTCTCTCTCTGGATTGTGCGGCTGTAAACTACTATTTATGCTTATTAATCATGACCTAACCCTAGACCAAATTAAGGGCCTCTGAATAAGCTTTCCAACAAGGTATCATATGCCTTAATTGGGCTTAAGATGAGTAAGTTAGGCCCATTTAAGTGAAGGAACATCATGGACTGCACACTGATCAACGCCAGAGAACTCGGGACCCAATTTAGCCTTTATTTTGGCCTAATTTGACAATTCTTGTGAAACCAGAAATTGTAGGTCTCTTCCTTATCTTTCTAGGGACAACAAGATCACCAAAATCCGATATATGTAGTTCTAGTTATGCTCTGCGCAAGGCTAGAAGATCAGGATGAGTGAAAAATCTGAAAATTAACAATGTTTAGCAATTAAGCCCATTAATGTAAAAGCAAAAAACAATGATTGTAAAAGTTGTCTAATTTCTGTCTCTCTCTGGCTTGTGCGGCTGTAAACTGCTATTTATACTTATTAATCCTGACCTAACCCTAGACCAAATTAAGGGCCTCTGAATAAGCTTTCCAATAAGGTATCATATGCCTTAATTGGGCTTAAGATGAGTAAGTTAGGCCCATTTAAGTGAAGGAACATCATGGACTACGTACCGATCCGCGGTAGAGAACTCGGGACCCAATTTAGCCTTCATTTTGGCCTACTTTGACAATTCTTGTGAAACATGAAATTGTAGGTCTCTTCCTTATCTTTCTAGGGACAGCTGTGAACACCCATTTTTGTCCGTCTTTTATTTTTATGATATTATGCTTCAAGGAGACTGCTAATAGTAATAAAGAGAGAAAGAAGAAAAAGAAAATAATAAAGAAAGGAAGTGGGCTCATAATCAATTTGCTGTTGGACGGAGTGGTCTCGTCTAGTGCATTGGACTTGCTGTTGGACGCGGTCCAGGCCATTCCATTGGACTTACTGTTGGACGCGGTCCGGGCCAGTCCATTGCATTGGACTTGCTTGTGGACGGGGTAGTCCCGTCCAGTCCATTGCATTTGCCAATGGACGGGGTGGCCCCGTCCAGTCATTGCATTTGCCAATGGACGGGGTGGTCCCATCCAGTCCCTAGCCCTTCCCAATGGACGGGGTGGTCCCGTCCAATCACTGCACTTGCCAATGGACGGGGTGACCCCATCCAGTCCATTGCTTTGCACGTGCTGATGGACAGGGTGGTCACGTCCATTGCTTTGCGCTTGCTGATGGATGGGCCGGGTGGTGGTCCGCCCATTGCTTTGTGACGTCTTGATGGACGGGTTGGTCCCGTCCATTGCTTTGCGCTTGCTGATGGACGGGGTGGTCCCGTCCATTGCTTTTCACTTGCTGTTGGACGGGGTAGCCCCGTCCAGTCCACTGTAATTATCTTTTCTTGTTGGACGAGGAGGTCCGTCCAGTGTATATCTACTTTTTCATATCTAATTTTCTGTTGGAACGAAGAGATTCGATCCACTGCAATTTTATTTTCTGGATGAAGGCTAAAGAATAAAGAAAGAAGAAGAAGAAGGTAATGAAGAGAGGACGAAGAAAAGAAGGAGAAGAGGACAACCAACAAAAAGGGAAAGCGATTGAGTTACTTCTCCTAACCCTAAAAATATCTTAGACATCAGACAAGACCTCTTTTCCTCCTCCACCCATTGGTCCTTCCTCTTCCTCATTGCCCCCCTCATCTTAACCTAGCAGCCCTACTCCTAACCCTAAAAAGCCATCATACACATCAGACAAAACCCCCATCTCCTTCTCTTTTCAAGCATGCAACCCTCACATCAAATCTCCCCTTTTCCACTGCTCACGCCGCCCCCATCTGAGCACACGCTATTGTTGTTCACGCCGCCCCCATCTGAACACACGCTATTGCTGCTCACGCCGCCCCCATCTGAACACACGCTATTGCTGTTCACGTCACCCTCATTTGAACACACGTCATTGCTGCTCAGAACCGCCCAAGCCTTGGATTTCGTACAAACCGACCTTGAAGCCAATGGAGAAGAAGCAAGAAACCCTCTCCTCTGTCTATAAAAGGAGAGGAAAAAGAGGAGAAAAAGGGGGGGACGGATTTTTTTCCGGGGAAAGGACTTATGGTCTGATATTTCCGGTGTGAGAAAAGAAAGAAAAAGAGAGAGAGATTTCTATCTAACGTTTTCTTTGTAAGGAAGGGAGATTAGAGATCTGAGTTTCCTTTTCTCTTCCCTATTACTAGAGTGGTTAAGAAGGAAGAGCTGAAGGCCCCAGTAAGATTGAATGTAAAGACTTCGATCTTGAAATCTTATCACTGAGAATAAACAAAATCACTCTTATTCTGCTCTCATTTGGTAACCCTTGTTCTCTTTGTTGATATTATTTCAATAAGTTTCTCGTGACATTCTTATTTTTTTGTGCCACCGCTCACTGAATAAGTTAGCAAAAAGTTTCATTTCTACGTTTCATTTCTGTCCTATTTTCAAGAAGTAAAATCGTTTATTTTACATAAAAATAGAGGATGATCACTTGATCAAAACAATCTTTTTGGGTTTCCCTATGACAAGTGTCATGTTCAACCCTTCAGGTTTTAAGGTTGCTCTGTGGACTTACGTGCCATGTTCAACCTCACATAGGTTCAATCAAAAATTTCACAACTGAGGATGTTTCTTTCTTGAAAGACGATTCTTGGGTAAAACAAATATCTTCAAAGTTATTAATAATTTATACAACTAATTTTGGGTAACCATTTTGTAGATGTTCTAGGGTGTCGTGGGGTTAAGTCTCCATGCCATCCCTAGACATAATCGACTCCCGAACCTAAAGCTTTTTTTCTAAAGGGTTTCCAACTTCCCTGAAATTAAATAAAGTTGGTGGCGACTCCATGTTTTCTCTCTAAGAGGAAAAACCAGTCTTTTTTTCTTGGTCGCTACAGATGGCGACTCCACTGGGGACTTTCCAAGAGAGTCAAGCCCATAAAAATTGGTTTTGCAAATTTTTAGTAACGTGTAGCTTATTTGTTTTACCTTTTACGATTATATCTTGCTGTTTTTCTCCTTACAATAATTAAATGACAAAACTAAAAATGTTTTATTCATGTCTGTTTGGGTTGTCCTTTTGGTTGGGTTTTTCCTCTTATTTAAATGAGAAGATTTAGTTGTACATACATTTTAACTCACGTTATTGTTATATATGTTTCGCTAACAGTGTTTTTGTTTCCTCCTCCTTTCTTTTCTTTTTTCCCATGTTTTAACAATAGGGTAGAGGACTTATAACCATTGTCATATATACCTATGTTTTTGTTTTGCGTGTTTTGCTTGTCTTCCCTTTTATTTTTACTTTTAAGTGTCACAGGTTTGTATGCCCCCTTTCACACACATCACTATCACATATTGCACACACACTTAGCTCTATACCCGAGCTTGCTAAAAAACCCAAGGATTAGGCGGTGCTATGACGTTGTTATTGAAGAGGTCTTGTGCCTCCCTAATACTTGTCAGTTCACCACTCAGATTGTACATGAGATCATGGAATAGTCATATTGAGAGGGTTTATCCCTACTTGTGGTTAGATTCATGAATCATATCCTTATGAGGGCAATCTGGGGACCATGACTTTTAGAGGTCTAGACCCATCCCAATTTTCACTAATAGAGCAGACCCAGTGGCCAACTTTGTTTAAAGTCCTAACCTTAGGGTGTGTCCATCCTTATGTTTTACATGGCTTACGAGATAAGGGGGCGTACTTTTCTTTCCTCTCTCTATCATCATAAGCATAAGTTGTCATGCATATTCATTGTGAATACTCACAAAACTAAGGGCGCCACATTGCTGCCTCAAACTTGAAAGACATACTTGAATATTATTGCACATCTAATAGGCGCTATGTCATAATGAAGGTGATACATACCCATCAGGGTTTTCAACCCCATTGGGTCCCATACGACATGAATCATGCAAGATATATTTACTTCACTATACTCATTTTTTTTGTTGAGTCTCTTTGTTGGAAGATTTTGGTATTCACCTTATAGCAAGAAAATGGAAAAGTTTGGTTCAGAGAAGAATACTAGCAACGAGAGCTGTTCCAAGAAAAGTATCAAGATCGATGGGACACTCAATGACGTGAAGAGATTATGTGAACTTAGCCAGCAAATGTCAGAAAAAGAACGCTCAGACTTTGTCAGCAAGTATGGCAGAATATTGGACCTATTGCATATTCCAGTGGGAGCTCCCGCTCTGAGTGCATTGGCCCCATATTGGAACTCAACTTTGAGATGTTTTGAATTGCCTAACTTGGACATCACTCCAACTATGGAAGAGTATGCTTATATGCTAAGACTGCCAATTCAAAAGAAGACTCGCTTCTACATGTATTATGGCCAACATGTAACAGATCAGAAAATAGCAAGTCTATTGGAGCTTCAACCGGAACAGATAGAGAAAACAGAAAAGGGAACCACCAAAGGGTTGAAGAGGCGATTTTTGGAAGTGTATCTCAACAAGCCGGGCCAGCAACAACGATGGGTTACTTTCAACAAAGCACTAGCCCTCATGATATATGGGTTGGTACTCTTTCCTTTTGTACCAGATCTGATTGATCAGTCAGCCATGGATGTTTTCTATAGGGTCGAAGAATATGGCGTAAACCCGGTCCCCGCTATCTTAGCCGAAACTTTCCTCTCTCTACA